>CATIWM010302392.1:0-11026 GCA_949671775.1 Mallotus repandus
ATTCACCCCCCCCCCCCCCCCCCAGGGCCTTTTCCTTTTGTTTCAGAGCTTTAATTTCAGGAACTTCCTTTCTAGAAAACAAGATCAAGGGGAGTGAAAACATATCTTCTCTTAGACCATTCATTGATGGTAGTGATTATCCTCATTGAAAGTTCAAAATGGAACTCTATATAGATTTTGATTCTATCAAACTTTGGGACATTGTTCGAAAAGGTTAGGAACCACCCAAAGCTATAATTAATGGTGTGAAAACTGAAATTAATAGAGATAATTAGAACGCCATTCAACAAGAAGTGAATCACAAAAATAAAAAGGATATGATTACTCTAGTCTCCTCCATGTCAAGAGAAGAAGGAGGCAAGCTTCAACATTGCACTTCAACCAAGGAAATGTGGGAAACCTTAGAAAATCATTATAAAGGAAACGTTCAAGTAAGAAGCAAGAACGTTCAACTCCACATGTATGAGTATGAACTCTTCAAGATGAAGCCTCAAGAATCAATCATCGAAATGACAAATTGCCTTAATGCTCTTGTCACCACCATTAAGAAACTTGGCAAATATTTTACCAAGGAAGAAGTAAACAACAAGATTCTAAGAATCCTACCTAAGAAGGATTGGAAATCTCAAGTTACTTCAATTGAGGAAGCTCAAGATCTTGCTACTCTTTCAACTGATGTGCTTATTAGAAATCTACTTACCCATAAGCTTACAATAAAGCAAAGAGGTGAAGAGCAAGCAGAGAAGGACAAAAAGAAAAAGAGCATAGTATTAAAGGCTTCATAAGAAGAAAGTGAAGAAAAAATTATTGAAGGTTCTAGTGATGAAGATGATGAAATTACCATGCTCACAAGAAGTTTCAAAAAGTTCTTGAGAAAGAAAAATTCATCAAGAACAAGAGACTTCAATAAAAAATTTGAAGGAGAAGGTAAGAAGAAAACCAAAGATGTTACTTTCTATGAATGTAAGAAACCGGGACATATTCGAAGTGAGTGCCCCAAACTAAAAAAACAAGAGCAAAGGAGCAAAAGAGAAAATGAAGGCTTTCAAAGCTACTTAGGATGACTCCTCTGAATCCGAAAAGGAAGAGGTACAATAAGAAGTAGTTAATCTTTGCTTCATGGTTCTTGAGGACAAAAATGAGGTACCTTATATTTCTAATTCTTCTTTTGATGATTATTACGAATATGATGATGATGAAAGTTCTATAGCAAGTAAATTTTTGCAAAAATATACAAGCTTACTTTCTAAGAAAAAACTTTATAAATAAGAGTTTACTAGCTTATCCAAGGAATTCAAGAACTTGAAAAATGATTTTTCTAATCTTGTTAAATCAAATAAAAAACTTGCAAGTGATTTGGAGTGTTCAAGTTCCTTGGGAGACCAACTTAAGAAAGTTAATGATGAAAATCAAAAGCTTTCTAAAGAGGTCTTAGAGTTAAAGAATTCTATTTCTAAACTCATGAAGGGAAAAGAAACCTTGAATAATATTCTTGACTCTCAAAAACTCTATGGAGACATTCATGGAATTGGATATACAAATGGAATGGCTTCCTCATCATCATTACATATCAATTTTGTTAAAGCACAAAATTCCACAGCTTCTACCTCCAAAAATGAGACTCAACCCTTTAAAGCTAAGAGATCTCATATGTTAAATAATAAGGGAAAGTCTAATAAGACTCAACCTCCATTGACATAAAGAGGTATGGCTCAAACTAAAGCACCATAACCTAAGCATGCTTATTTGTACACCAGGTGCAATTATAATAGGCATGTTGCACAATACAATACACATAAACATGTTGCACAATACAATGCACATAAACATGTTGCACAAACCTATCAAAATACACATTGTCATTGTCAATGTATGTCTCACACTATGACTCAAAAGAGTTATAAGAAGCATTCACCACCACAACACAAAAGGCATGTTTTACACACTAAGAAAGATTATCATCCTAGGAGAAATAAATTTGCCAATGTTGAGTGTTTTTATTGCATGACCAAAGGTCACTCAAGCAATGTGTGCTTCTATAGAAGATTGAACTTAAACTTGCTTCCTTTGGATTACTTTGAAACTAACCAACCTAGACTAAGAAAGGTTTGGGTTTAAAAGAATGTATAAATTGTGTTATATAGGTGTGCTTGAAGTCCACAAGAACAAAAAGTAAATGGTATCTTGATACTGGATGTTCAAGACACATGACCAGAGACAAAGAGTAATTTAACAAGATTAATGCTAAAGATGGAGGACATGTTACCTTTGAAGACAATGTAAAAGGAAAGATTGTTAGCATTAGAGAAATTGGTAACTCTTAATCATTGTCTATACATCATGTATTGCTTGTTGATGGTCTCAAACATAATTCATTAAGTATAAGTCAATTGTGTGATATGGGAAACGAAGTCACTTTCTATCCTAAGAATTACTTTGTTAGTAGTTTTGATGAAGACAAAGTAATTTTTAGTGGTGAAAGAGTTGACATTGTCTATGTTATTGATTTGAATAAAATTGATAAAAGGATATTAAATGCTTGATAGCTATTTCTCATGACACATGGACATGGTATAGAAGGTTAGGACATGCAAATTTTGAGCTATTAAATGATCTTTGTAAGCATTATGATTGGTTTACCAAAACTTGAATTCACTAAAGATAAACCTTGTGATGCTTGTCAAAAGGGAAAACAATCCAAGTCTTCATTTAAGCTCAAAAATGTTGTGTCAACCTCTAGACCACTTGAACTTATACATATGGATTTGTTTGGTCCAACTAGAGTTGCTAGTCTCGATGGAATGAACTATGCATATGTATTGGTTAATGATTACTCTAGATTTACTTGGGTATGTTTTCTTGCTCATAAAAATGATGCTTTTAAAGCTTTTGAAAATTTTACAAAAAAGAGTTCAAAAAGAAAAAAAGCTTTTGTATTTCTTTAATTAGAAGTGATCATGGAACTGAATTCAAAAATGAAAATTTCAAAATCTTTTGTAATGAAAATGGCATTTCTCATACTTTTTCATCTCCTAGAACTCCTCAACAAAATGGGGTAGTTGAAAGGAAAAATTGAACTCTTGTGGAAATAACTAGAACAATGTTTCATTAGTATAATTTACCATTGTACTTTTAGGCGGAAGCCGTTAACACATCGTGTTACATTTCAAATAGAGTTTTCAAAAGACCAATTTTAAATAAAACTTCTTATGAGCTTTAGAACAATAGAAAATCCAAAATCTCATATCTAAGAGTATTCAGATGCAAGTTCTTTATATTAAACACCAAGGATAATCTTAGGAAATTTGACTTTAAAGCTGATGAAGGAATTTTCTTAGACTATTCCACCTCTAGTAAAGCATATAGAGTTTTTTATAAAAGGACTCTTATAGTTGAAGAATCAATGCATGTTGTTTTTGATGAATCAAACTCACTTGATCCTAGAAAGGATATTTGTAGTGTTGATGATAATGTAGGTGATCTTGTGGAAGAGAAAAATGAAGAAGGAAATGCTAACAAACCTTTGGAACTTAAAGATCTTAGAAAGGAGGAAGATGAGGAAATACCTCAACCTACCTTGAAGGACAAAAGGATTGACAATTCAAGAAAGCACATCCTCAAGAAGAATTAAATCAATTTGAGAGAAACAAAGTTTGGACTTTGATTCCTAGACCAAAACATCATCCTATTGTAGGCGCCAAATGGGTGTTTAGAAATAAGATGAATAAACAAAGTGTCATAATTAGGAACAAAGCAAGACTAATAGCTAAAGGTTATAATCAAGAGGAAGACATTGATTATGATGAAACTTTTGCCCCCGTTGTAAGGTTAGAAGCTATTAGAATGCTACTTGCATTTGCATCATTCATGGATTTTAAACTTTTTCAAATGGATGTTAAAAGTGCATTTTTAAATGGTTTTATTGAAGAATAGGTTTATGTTGAACAACCTCTAGGTTTTGAAAGTTCAGATTTTTCAAATCATGTTTTTAAACTTTTAAAAGCTTTGTATGGGTTGAAACAAGCTCCTAGAGCTTGGTATGAAAGATTGTGCAACTTTTTATTAGAGAAAGGCTTCTCTAAAGAAAAAGTTGATATAAGTCTTTTTATAAAGAAATCCAAACATAATTTGATAATTGTTCAAATTTATATTGATGATATTATATTCAGTGCTACTAACCATTGCTTGTGTGAGGAATTTTCTAAATTAATGCAAGGAGAATTTGAGATGAGTATGATGGGTGAACTCAAGTTCTTCCTTGGACTTCAAATCAAGCAATGCAAAGATGGGATCTTCATCAACCAAACTGAGTATACAAGGGAAATTCTCAAGAAGTTGGCATGGATGGAGTGAAATCAAGCAAAACTCCAATGAGTACCACCACCAAACTCAACAAAGATGAGAATGGTAAATCGGTTGATGAAAAATGATTTAGAGGTATGATCGGATCCCTTCTTTATTTAACTGTTAGTACACCCGATATTATGTTTGTTATTTGCTTGTATGCTCATTTTCAATATAGTCCTAGGGAGTCTCATTTGAATGCAATTAAAAGAATTTTCAAATATCTAAGTGGAAGTTTGCATTTAGGACTTTGGTATCCTAGGAGTTCATCTTTTGACTTAATTAGCTATTCGGATACGGACTTTGCCGGTAGCTTATTTGATAGAAAAAGCACTTCCAAAACTTTTCAATTCTTAGGATAATGTTTAGTTTCTTGGTTTGGTAAGAAACAAGTTTTGGTTGCCCTTTTTACTGCTGAAGCTTAATATGTCGCAGTTAGTTTTTGTTGTTCACAATTTTTGTGGCAAAAATAGCAATTGATGGACTATAACATTAAACTTTATCACATTTCAATCAAATGCGATAATACAAGTGCTATAAACCTTAGCAAAAATCTCATTCAACATTCTAGAACCGAGCATATAGATATTAGACATCATGTCTTGCGTGATCATGTTCAAATTGGTGATATCTCTGTTGATTTTAATGATATAAATAATCAACTTGTAGATATCTTCACCAAACCTCTCAATGAAGAAACATTGAATTTCATTAGGCATAAACTAGGCATAATTGATGGTTCTTCTGTATCTTAAATGCATTTTTTTTACTAAATTGATGATTGAACTTGTCAATGTGTTCTTATGCATTCATGCTTTATCTCATATTTTTATTTTTGTTTAAATGTAAGTATATTTTTGGTATCTTTTTTCATTTTTCCTTGATTGTGATAATATGGTAAGTTCCACATGATTTATATGTACTATTTTTGTGATGTATTATCATAGCATGAATTATAAGTACGGCTAGTTTTGTGTCTCCAAATGATCAAGTTTTCATTTTTTTTATATAAATTTATATCTCTTTATCATTTCAAAAAGAAGGAGAAATAAAGAAATATATTTTCTTACATTTTTATTTTCAATTGATTTTAAAATTTCTTTATCAAAAATTTTTTTTATGTTAAAATTATTTTAAAATCTTACATTATTACCATTTGCATTATTCTTTCAATTAGGGGTATAATTGCACATTTTTTATGACATTTAGACCAATTTGAAACTTTTCAATATTGCAGTGTTGCAGCTCTGTCATAGCACTTATCATGATCGTGACCATGTATGTCACGGTCTCAGCGTCGTAGTGCTGGCACAGCGCTACGGAGCGCTACTTATGTCACGACCATGACTAAGTATGTCACGATCATGAACAACATGTTGCTATTTCTTTTAATTTTTGAAGAATTGTTTTAAAATTTTATAAATTAAATTCTTATTTTAAATAATTTTCAAAAATTATTTTTCTTTTTAAATCTTTTCATTTTAAAAATTATTGTTTTGGATCTTTTAATATCTTTTTTTCAAAATTATTTGAATCTATCTTTAATTATCTTTTTCATCATTGATTTAGCATTAACTATTTTAATTTTGAAAATCTCACATTTTTTAAGATTTCCTTGTCATACTCATTTTAAAAAGGATGAATTATTATTTTAAATTCATTTTTTAAAATAATTTGAATTTATCTATTAATAAGTTTTCTTATCATTGATGCTTATTAAATGGCCTATTAAGTGTATCCATTGCACTAAAACTTAATATTCCTTTTAAATTTTGAATTTGCTTTGTATTGTGTGTAAATAGGACTTATATATATATATATATATTGAAAGTTCAAGGGGCTTTTAGGTTCTTCCTCCGGACTGTTACCTTTAACGGTCCGGATCGTGACATCTTTTAGGCTGTCAGAATAGGCATCACGATCGTGAAGTCTCTCGTGACTGCCTATATCATGATCATAATAGTGTATATCACGACCGTGAAGGTAATCTTGATAGATTTAGGAAAACAAGTAGTTGTCTTTATTAGTCACAACCTATCACCTCCAAACCAACTTTTAATGTCTCTTTTTGACTATCAAATTCTATTTAATACATTCCCATCTTTTCTTAATCTATATATATCATCTATAAACATTATTTTTAATATATCACATAATTACTCACTTTTTCTCTTCCCCATAACTTCATCTTCTTCCTTCTTTCTCTCAAACTCCATAGCTCCAAAGAAAAGCTCCACCTCCTTCTCCCATAGTGAACAAGCCTCCCAAAAGAGGCAACTCAAGGAAAAACCAAATAAATCACTCCGTCCTTTTTCTTATACTCCTCAAGAAATAAAGAAACATGTTGCTCAATTCCAAAAGAGAAATTTTATCTCTACAAGTAGAGAACTTGCTTCTCAAAAAAGGAGTAAAAGACTTTGCTTTCTCTCCTTTTCCCACTTACCATTCTTTGGTAGTGGAATTTCTTTCAACTTTCACCCTTAGAACCACCCAATTTGATGATGACAATCCCTATTAGAGCATGAGGTTCAAGCTTAATGGAAAAGAAAGATTCATGACAACTTAAGAGTTTGACACTCTATTCGGTTTCTTAACGGAAGGCCATGTCAAACCTTGTCCACTTGGCTTCCTTATTCATTTGGAGAAACTATAGCAAGCCAAGATCACCCAATTTCAATTTCAAACTTGGAAAGACAAAGGCATCCTTCTTCCAATCCAAAGCACTTTGGTATGTTCATCGCTTCTTGACTTACACTTTTTGCATCTTGACAAAGAGGGAGATGATTAATATTTTGAGAATTTATGTATACTTTTAGTATATTATTCATTAAACTTTAATGTATGCATATAAATAGGGGGAGAACCTCTCAAAATTAATGCATATATTAAGGGGGAGTAACACTTGCACACACATTTCACTTTCAATTATTTTTATTCTCAAAATTGTTTGTCAAAATTAAAAAGGGGGAGATTGTTAGTCATTTGCATTGTTTAGACTAATAATTGATTCTATTTTGATATTGACAAATCAATTTTGAAGTACTAATGTGTTTATTTAAGTGTCAATGTGTTAAGCCTTAAAGAAATTCAAACTTGGAGCATAAAGAAGGAAACAAACAGTGGTCACGATCTCTGTCCCAATCGTGACCCAATCGTGGCATACTTCAAACTTTTTTAGTCAAATAATTTTTTAAGTTCCAATAGTCCTCACGGTCCCCATCACGACTAGGACTGTGCTCATGACGAGGATCACGATGATGCTCACAGTCCGAAGTCAATCGTGATCAAATGTGTTCATTTGAGTCAAAGTTTCAGTAGCCCTCACGGTCCCTGTCACACCCAGAACTATGTTCATGACAGTCATCACGATCCATTCACGAGCATGATGAAATTGACTCACTTTGGGACTTTAAAGCAATAGCGCTCATGGTCACCATCCCGCCCATGACCTCAATCGTGACAGTTATCATGATCACCATCACGGGCATCATCATGAGCTACCTCAATTAACCAACGGTCCAGTAGTGCTCACGATCTTAATCACGATTGTGACCAAGACCGTGACAGATAAAAGTCAAAATTTTCAACGGTTATTTGAAGACTCAAAGGATAGTTTTTCATTGGTCACGATCATGACCATGATGAACACGACTGTGACAAATATGATTTCTGCAAAAAGTTAAAACAACATTCAAATTAATTCTTGAATGTTTTATGGACGAATTCATTAATCGTAATGGCTATAATTGGAATACTTACTATAAATAGAACCTCAATTATTCATTTTGAGGTTAAGAAACTTGATTATCATTATACACATTAAAAGCATTCAATTAAGCTCTCAAATTCTCTCTTAAACAATTTTTGTATTTGTATAACTCTTGTGAGAGTTGGTAAGTGTTAGAATAGATATTCTTATTCTTCTATTTTCTAGGTTTGAGAAAATGGGAAGTGAGATTCTATTCTAAAAGAATTGGTTTAAGTGTTTAGCCATTAAAACACTTGGGAATTAATTTTAGAGTAAGCCTAGAAACTCTAGTTTGTAAGGTTGTAAGAGTGAACCTTAAACTCTTGTGTAATCTCAATCTTGTAAATAAGATTATGGGTGATTAAAAATCCTAACTTTGGGGATAAGTTAGGTGGAGACGTAGGATTGTTGAGAATCTGAACTTTTAAATTATTGTGTTAATCATTCTTTTTTCTCAACATTCTTTCAATTCTTGTTTATTTGTTTTTAAGTTTTAATTTTTATTTGATTGCCTTATTCACCCCCCCCCCCTTCTAAGGCATTTTTAGACTATTTGACTTCCTTACAAATAGAAAAAACGCAATTTTTTTAGACTATTTGACTTCCTTACAAATAGAAAAAACGCAATTTTTTACACACAAAGAATAACTCTCTATCTTATAAATATTTAATTATTTATAACCTTTTATTACCCATCCAACAAATCTATATAAGATATATAGCAGGACACGAATTTCACTGGTCATCTACAGTGAAATTCGTGTAATTTAATAAAATTTCAATTTTGCCATTACTGAACACGATACCCTTTTTTTACAAAAAAAAAAAAAAATTAATTTTGCCATCAATGAAAACGGTACCCTTTTTTTGTGACATAGAGGAATGAACTTTTAACATAAACGACACCGTATGTTTTATTAATGCCAAGACCCAAATGCCACAATTGAGTCCACGTGCTGTTGTTTTTTATTCATTGAATATCTCATGGAATAAAGTAGTGAATGAATTTATTCCTGCATTATCTTTTGGATTATATTTTACTTTAATAAATCTTTTGATGCAAATTAATCATTATCTTACCAGAATTGTTATTGATTATTTTCATTGGATAAATAAAAAGAAGTCTTTTAATTGATGGTGTGATCTCTTTTGACTTCTCTTTCATCTCTTTATTTTTCTGCATTTAGTTAGTGAGCCCAAACCTTAAAAAATATTTGCAAAATAGAGCCGTTTTTATGATTTTTCTCAAACAAAGGGCACTACTTATTAAATTTTTATCTTATTTTAATCTAATTATTTAATCGAATATAAAATAAAGTTTAAAATAAACTCATATAATAGCTAGCTAAAACTAAGAAAAAAAACAAATAAAAATAGATGGCCACCTTTTTTTTTTACCAACTAGAAAATAAATAAATAAATAATTTTTTTAATTTCTTTTTTAGTTGTCACATAAAATTTTAACGCAATATATAGTTATAGCTTTTTAAAAATGAAATTTTGATATAATAAATTAAGAAGTAAATTAAATGGAATTTCAATATAATAAATTAATAAGCAAAATAAATGTGCTCTATAGTTGAGTCCACTTTTTTTTAAATGTAAAGTAATCATTATCTTTTCAGAATTGGTATGATTACTTAAATTGGATAAATAAAAAGTAGTTCTTTAATTATTGATGATGTGATCTCTTTTGATATCTGTCATATTTTAATTCTTTAGTGCCATTTGCTTAATATTGAAGTGTCTTATTTACTTCTCTTTCATCTCTTTATTTTTCTGCATTTAGTTGATAAGTCCATTTATTATTCTTTTGAGCTTTTCTATTTCATGTTATATTAGCTTTTTTTTTCCCTTACCTATGTTGTTATACATCTTTTAAAGCCTTTTTTCCCTTTTTATCGTTGGGAAATTCTATTTTTTTCCTTTATATTATTTGTTGTATTTGGATATTTGTCTTCATATTTATGTTGTTTTTTTAGGTCTAAATGCCTAACAATTTTTTTATATGTTTTTTTTTTTAAATTATTCATTTTTTAATGCCATTAAACTTATTATGGTTACTGAGTATAGTTTGGATAGAATAGAGGGCTATAATTAGAAATTGTGGAAAGTATAAAAACCAAAAAAAATAGTTTATTAAAAAAATTAGATTGACCTCACTTTATCATACTTATTATTTGATTGGACATAATTTATGCTTTTTATAGTAGTTTGTTTAACAGTACATGATTTATATATTTATTATTTTAATTTTTTTATTCTACATCTTAATTGTGTTTTTTTTTTCAAAATTTCTTAACGTCTTTTTTTTAATGAAATGATTAAATGCATGTATAATTTGTTGGCAAAATTGCTAGAAAAAGACGTCTTGAAATAGTAAATGTTGAGTATGTGTTCAACCTGTTCAAATAAATAAAAAAAATTATAATGATAGCGTAATCAGTTTTCTTATGTTCCGTCTTTACATAGAAGCGACAAATTAGACGTCATGCTATGGGATAAATCTATGACTATGTTCTCAAAAACTCAGATGTTTGCCAAGGAGAACAATGGGCCTGTTATCATCGCTTTTTTGTCAATGATTGTGAAGAAATTTAATGGTACCTTTTCAATTTTTTTAGATGCATAAACCTTTTTTTAAAATAATGCTTATGAATATAATATTTTTTTATTCTATGACAGATGAACCGGTCGTCAATAGTACATCTGCAACGCGATTCCTTATAAGTCCAAATATTCCTGAGATTACTAATTTGCGTGAGAAGTACGTTTATAATTAATTTTTTAAATATATATATATATATATATAGTAATTTAAAAAATTAGTAATTAAATGATTTTACTTAAGTTGCGCAACTCTTTTCAAAGAATTTCAAAAATTAAATCTAGGAATCAAATTCTACATGCCATTGAGGCCAAACGGGACATCAA
>CATIWM010302425.1:0-10036 GCA_949671775.1 Mallotus repandus
ATAATGAGAGGAGGGGAAAATTAAGGAAAAAATAAAATTAAGAAAGAGGAAAAATAATAAAAGAAAGTCTATACTCAAAACTGAGTCAAATAGAAAAAAGGTATGCTTGAAAAGAAAAAAAAGGGCATGCTTGAAAAAAAAAGGCAAGCATGTAATTTTAAAAAAAAAGGTAACATATTCTTTGTAAACCAATTGAAAAACTAGTTCAATCATGTAAATCTCTCTAAATTATGTCACATTCTATTTGGATGCAAGAGATTTGGCCCATAGATTTAGATTTGGACCAAATCTCTTGTTTGACACATAAATAAACAATTAGATTTGGATTTAAATAAAATCTATCAAGGATTTGATAGCCCAAATAATATGGATTTCAAATAACATCTAAGGACTAGTTATTTCAAATCCAAATCCTCATGCATTAGGACTAAACAACAAAAAATTAAGCTTAGCTAATTGAAGAGAGCTCTGCTAACCTCACTGTAATTTTCTTCTTCTTCTTCTTGCATCACCAATTGCAATTTTTTATGTTAATGTTATTTTCAATTTCACTTTTGTTTTTCAGTGGGTTTTTTTTTTTTTTTTTTGTATTTATACTTCAAAATAGGTTATAAGGAAGTTAGGGTTTCTAGATTAGAGAAGTTGACTTCATGTTCATGTTTTGTTTTGTGACACCCCAACCCCACCAATACCCTTGCTAAATGTCCATTACTCAGACCAACCTAACTTGAGCACTAGTGTAGCGGAGTATTACCTCCATCTAGTCTAATCATTGATTAACTTTTGCAACTTAAACATATAAACATACTTCACCATTTCATATAATTATTATAAAATAGCCATTGCAACTTTTGCTTATTAATTATACACAAGTGTCAAATTATAAACTATCAATACAGTCTAATCAACTCATATCATTTCTATAACAAAATATTCTAGTGAAGCATTTTTCATCATGCTCCCTACCAATTCCGCTGCACCTGCTAAACACCAAGCTATCTTCTAGACAGCAACTCATAATAACCCATCACTCTGGAAAAAGTTATAAAAAGGAGTGGTGAGTGTTTCTGATAGAAAATACTTAGTGAGTGGAATAGAGTACAAATAAAGACTATTCTAGAATAATATCATATTAGAATTCTAATAAATAAATCACATAAGCAAAAACTTGCAATCAATAGTGTGGTCGAGCAATTTTTTCATATGATATTGTATTTTAAATAAATAGTTATCATATGGTCTTATATCTTATCTCACATAGTGGATGGCTGTATCCCGGACACCTCATACCAACTCACTAAACCCTGTCATGTCCCTGACATGGATAGTGACATATGTGCTTCTGCTCATTATTTTATCATTGATATTCTCATCACATTTGTTTCGTTGACAACCATCTTATCTTTCATAAAAGCTCTTAATTTAGCTTCCAATTCTGATTTAAGATTTAAGAAGTTATCATTGTGGCATCCTTCTTCAAAGTTTCCACGTATGTATTTATGCAACATTAACATTGTCACATATCTAACTTTTATCACAATTGTTTCCATAACTTCCCATTTCTCAATTGTCGTTTAGGTGACAATTATATTTGACCGCGAAGATTATACAATTCTTAGGTAGGAAATCAAATGTACTCTTTGATATTATCGATATTTTGACATATGAACATTCTTTTTATTGGTTTCTCATTTTTAGTTAAATTGAACAATCAAAGCAAATTTAGTCTTGATGTCAGAGACTAGAATAACCTTTCATAATTTAATATTATTACGCTAGTAGTATAACTCATATGGTTATTATTGTTGATTGACTTTGATTTACCTATATAAGAATGGTTAAACACCATTATTTACTAACAATACCTAAAATAAGGTAAATTTGTGTTCAAGTAGTAGTTATGTAATCTCAAATCTTTAAATTTGAAAATTTTCAATGTTTAGAGAAAAGTATAAGAGAGAGTCTTTTCAAATATTTAATAGGTATAAACACGATTAGTTATTGATTATGAGAAGTTCGTGTTGAAACTAAAATAATTCTGTGAAAAATGTATTATGGAAGTAGCTTTCCTCTTTTAAATATATTTTTGGTATGTCCCAAAATTCACTTGCTTTAAAATCATGGGAAAAATCCTTTGAATTTTAACTTATATAAATATACACGTACAGCCTAATGTAACTCAAGTTTCAAAATCAATTACTTGGTATACATATATATAAATAAGTATAGCTTTAAAAGCAACTCTAGTTCAGTTATAAATATTTAATATATGTATGTACATAAACACTTATATATATATATATATAAGCTTAGTTGTCTAGTTATCGCACTCCTATGAGTCTAAGTGCTTGTATATATGCATTTAAAAATTCATCAAATATTCCACATTGTATATTTTCAAGTAATTTTCTCTAAATTATTAGTTTCATTGTCTAAAGTAATTCGCAATTGGGTTTACTCAAATTGGATGTGTATAAGAGAAGTTATATCAAAATTTGCTCACTATGGTCAGGCTATACTTAATGTTGCACAATAAAATGTATTGCTCTAAACAACCATTAAATTATGAAATTTGATATTTTATATCAAAGTTGTAGAGGACATTTCAAAGTTTTTGCAAGATCAAAACTCACATAATTTGGAGTTGTATAACTAAATTTTTGGTCTTTTGAAGTTCCCAATTTAAACCAGTCTCATTAAGGCACCTACTCAATAGACTGTCAACTTAACAGAATTACATGGTACAATTAAAAATTCATTAAAAATTTCATTGTTTATATTTTTAAATACAATTCACCAAATTAAAATATGTATGTGTCTAGAACGGTTTGCAATTGGTTTCACACCAATTGGGTGCACAAGTAAAGAGAAATATCAAAAACATTTTAGAACGGTCGAGCTGTTTATAGAATTTGCACAATAAAACATCCAGCTTCAAAACACTATGTAAAAGGAAGAATTTAGTTTTTACTATTTTTGGAAAATTTGTAGAGCACACAATAAAGTTTTCACATACTTAAAAATTAACTCATTTAGACTTACAATACCTAAGATATGGCTCATGCAAATTTACTGTTCACATCAAGATTCTACAGCTTAAAAATTTTTGAGTTTTGCAGAAATTTGTTGTTGTATTACAATTTTGTAAAACAACTACTTATAATTCAAATCTTATTATTTCAGTTCCTAGTCTTGTACATATGTAAGTTTTTTTTTCCTTTTAATTTTCTTGTAGGTGTTTTATTTATTCAGTTCCCCATTTGACCCAAAAATAAAGATTTAAGTAGGTTCCATTGAAACAAATGTTTAGGAACAAATGTAAGATTGAATTATGATAAATACAAGAATTTATACAAAAAACCCATCTCTGAAAACAAGTTTCAAACTGAGTAACAAAGAAAGCATCAACGACACAACAATTGATAAATATAATAAGGTTTGCTTTTGATTCAATAATAAGCAAAATTTCTAGATTTCAAAATACGATGGAAAAAGTGAAGAGACCACTCACAAATTTCAGCTAATCAAACATAATGCTTCCTTGCAAAGCCTCTTCTTCAAATCTGATGTATTCCTTGTACAAAAACCATATTTCTATGAATAATCCTACATGGAGATCATAATTTTACAGTTGCATGTCCAAGATTTTGCTCTAAATTGATGATGACATGACATGCAATTGATTCTTTCCGCTTCAAACTCAAGCTTAGATTTCTTTTAATCTAACTCTCCTTACTCTTCTAGTTCCTTCTAAAATTTTTGATGTATGAAGCTTCTGTCGTTTTATGTCTCGACGTTCCTCAAATAATGTAGAGTTTTTTATAATGATACAAGTGTCTTATTGCATGTGTCTACCATAATACCTCATCACCCATCAATTACTCTTTGTCTTCATGCTCTTCATTTCTTTATGTTTAAATCCTGCTTTATTACCATCCAAGACTTCCACTTTTATTTTTATCAAATTCACATCACTTTTATTTTTATCAAATTCACACTCAAATAATTATTTAATTTATAAAAATGGAAATTCATAGACTTGGATCATAAGGACACGGATGTGACATGTTTACTTGGTTATTCTTGTCTCATGTTTTGATTTTGTTATTAGCATAAGAGTGCCCCTTCACTTGCATAACATTATATGTTTCCTGAATTGATTGTTATTCTTATTCTTTCCCTATTTTGGGTTTAGGTAAAGAAAGAGGGAACCGTTGTTTTTGTTATTAGGCAGAATATTACTTGTCAATTTTTATTATGTGTTTATTTCATTTGATATTTGTTCACTGTTCTTTATTTTTAGATTTCTTCTTCTTTGTTATTCAGAATTTTCTAGAAATACATAGATATCAAAACAAAATAATAGAAAATTGGGATGACATAGTTATATTATGTGGATGTGATAGAGCCACTAGAGCTGGTGCAAAAACTTTGAAAGATGTTGAAATAAAGGATCAAGAAGAAAATGAAGTACAATCTAATATAAACTTGGAAGAACAAGAGACTTCAAGAACACACTCACAATGTTTCTATAGAAAAAATAAAAGATCTCAAAAAGATATTTTAACTGATACAGTGATGGAGATACTAGCAACTAAAAAATTTGAAAGACCATAACCTATTGGAGAAGAGATTCATACAATAGTCTCACAAATTCCAAGACTTTGTAAAGTGAAAAATTTTTAGCGGTTCATAAACTCATGAAAGACAATCTAAAGGAATTTTATTTGCTCAAGTCTTTACCTGATGATTAACAAAATATTGGATCCAATTTCTAATAAAGATTGATACTAGTTAGAATTTATTCATGGATGTTGTTTTTACATATAAATTGTTATTTACATCTGTTTTTCTTTTTGTTGTCTTTTATAAGTTTGAATTGTTAATTATACTTTATCTTATTATCTAATTTTTGTTAAGAATAATTATAACATTAATTTAGTTTGACAGATTTTGAGAGTATTTTTTACTACACATGTTGATTATGTGATAAATGAAAAAATAAAATAATTTAAATAATTTGAATTAATAAATAAATTTAGTTTCAAATCCAAATATATAATAATCAAACAGTAATCTAAACAATAAATTTGAAATTCAAGATTTCAAATTCCTTGCACTATCCAAATGAGAGATTTTAAAATGAATGAATTTAAAATCTAGGATTTGAAATCCAAATTTCAAATTCAAATTCATGCATCCAAACACATCCTTATAAAAATTTCAGTATTTGGATGACTTTCAACTAAAATTGTTGAAAATCTTGCAAAACTAGCCACAGTACAAGATGAAAATAATAGAGCTACAGAAGAAACATACAATTGAAGGTTGAAAATTGAACATTAATATAATTCATACGACCCTATGATTATAACATCCATTGATTTTTGTTTTTTTTTTTCCCTTCTTCAATTATTGATATTGCTGCAATGACATATATTAACCTTGTGAAGCATTCATTAGTTTTTTCTTGCATTGTCCATTGAAATCCCATCAACAAAGAGAGTGGATGAGGAGCTCCCTACATTCTATCATTTTATATGATTTAATTAATTTAAATATGATAAACATAAGATAAGAATCATTTTTTGATTCAAACTATATCAATTAAAGTTATGAAGGGAAAAGGAAAAGTACTAAAAAAATTGGAAAAAAAAGAGAACAAATAATTGCACTAGATTGTGATTGTTTAGGAGACTAATTGTGCAACATTATGTTTAAGAACCCCTCAATAAAGCTTAAAATAAGAATAAAAATAAAAATATTTACTCAATGAAGGGCACTCTTAGTATTGCAATTGTGCATTTTTTTCGTTAAATCAAAATTTTCATTAATAAATGCATGATCATTTGATTAAATGTGCATTTACTTTATTTTATATTTGGCCATTTTATCAAAGAATGAAAATTTATGGGAAAAAAGTGAAACGGTACCCTCAACGAATAGAAATCACTCCTATCTAAGCCAAGAAATAGATTCCATTTGAACACTGCTCATTATTCTCCTTGGTTAACCTTATGAGTTATTGTTTTAATTATTAATTTAAACCCTACATAATTTTAACTTTTCTTTTTTTTCTCTTTAATCTCAAACTCTAAAATCACTAAATTTTTAAACAATTAAAAGATGGTGATGTTGGTGATGCTCATTGTAGATTTCATATTAGTTTGATTATCAAACAAGTACTACTTTATCTATTTCCTCTTTTTGTAAAATTTATATAATAAAGGTTTGAAGATTTGCTAAGAATATTTGATACAACTTCAAGTATGTCACTTATTACATAAACTATCAGATTTTTTTTATTCTTTATCATGAATACTTTTTTATTGGAGAACTCATGATATAAAATTATCATTTATAAATGTTGTTTAAGCAATTTTAGTGAAATTAGAGTGTCGTAAGGATTCAAATAAAGAATAATTTAGTTTTTTCAATTACAATAGCTACTCATCGATTGGAATATTTTAACAATTTAGCATTTATTGGTAAAAAAATTACATCAAAAAATATCAAAATAAGAGATAAATAATTATGAAACCACATATAAAAATTAAAAATAAATCTAAATGCATGGATTTCTTTAATATAATTTCATGAGGCCAATCTAAAGAGTACTTTGTTGTTTGCATGTGCAGATAATTCAGAATTTTTTCTTTTGCATAAAGGAGGCATTTGGTTTTACAATTTCATTGCTCTTTTGGCTAAGGTATTAACTCGATCCATGATTAAACTTTTAAGGAATAGTTGTAAGCATTTAGTTATATATGGATGTCTCATTAATATTTAATTTGGTCTATGCAAATATAACACCTTCTTATTGTTGTATCCAATTATCATTAGCAGTTAAGTTGTTCTCATCTGTTTTATCTTGCCATAAATCAAGGTAAACATATATGACTTATTAATTAATCATGTTATAATATGGTTTTTTCAACTCAGTACTACACGGGCTGATATACAAAATGAAATTGCACAGTTAAAATCTATCTTAAACATAATAGTTCTAAGGTTATCTTGTTCAAATGACCTACTTGATAACTCTTTCCTAACCAATCTTTTACTTACTAGAGGACTAAGCCTTTCATCATACCTAGATTGTATTGAAAATGTCTATGATTTACTTTCACCTTAGAAATAACATTTTAGATAAAGCAAATAAAAATGTAACATTTTTTGCAATAAATGCTAATTATATATAGAAAAGCATTACTAATTTCTTCGATAAGAATTCATTTAGTTGGTTTTAATGGATGGGGAGTAAATCAATACTAAATTTTTAAAAAATAAAATAAATCCATATATTTCATTTTATTGCTAATACAGGTAATATAACGAATAAACAATTAATGCAATGTAAAGATAGGTTGAGTTTTAAGTATATAAAGAAAGCCATGAAATTTACCAATTTTGCTTTTACCCATAATAAACTAGAAGGTGTCATCTCGTGCCCCAACAAAGAGTGTAACAATTTTTTACACAAAAGTGGAGATGAGATTTCGAATCATTTATTAATGGCGTAATACATACATAGCCCTCTGCACTTGTCACTTTTTGTCAATTTTACACATCAACTTATAGTTTTGCTATTTTGACACCTAAACTTGGCTGAAATGTAATTTTAAAACCCATATCAACACACGTGGCATGAAATAGCGAATCAACATGTGCCACATCATAAACATTTAATTAACCAAAAACTACAAGTAGACGTGTCAAATTGATAAAAAGTGACAAGTACAAGGGGTGGTAGATGCATTATGTCATCATATTAGTGTCAACTAGTGCATTTTAGCCAAGTTTATGTGTCAAAATGGCAAAACTATAAGTTAAGCTGTCAAACTAATAAAAAATGACAAGTATAGGGGGCCATATATGTATTATGCCTTTATTAATTAATGGAATGGTAAAAGGGTGCATTAAATGGTTATATCATGTGAAATTGCCACTAATGAGAAAAATAGTACTAGTGAGGTCTCACTAGAGGAAGAGAATTGTGATGATTTATTTGGCCTTATTCATGATGCATTCGGCCATGACACAATAGATTAAATTATGGAAGATATTGCTAAACCAATATCTTTTGAGATTGATAATCTTGAATCTAATGATATTAAGCCTAAGCATGTACATCCACTTAAGCATAATAAAGAAGCCTCAAAGTTTTATAAGTTGGTAGAGAATGCTCAAAGCCAACTTTTTATTGGTTGTGAAAAATTCTTAAAATTTATTTCAAATTAAGTGCCTTTATGGATTGAGCAACAAACCAATTAATGCTATACTGCAATTGTTTAGAAAGGCACTTCCATCTAGTGGAACTTTACCCAAAAGTTTTTATTTTTGCAAAAAAATAATGATTCATGACTTAGGCTTTAATTATGAAACTATAGATGCTTGTGTTATGAAACTATAGATTCCTATGAAAATGATTGTCTATTATTTTGGAAGGATCATGCAAAGGCTGATAATTTTTTAGTGTGTGATAAAAGTTAGATGGAAGATTAATGATAATCATAGAAAAAATAGGGCTAATTAAAGTAAAAGTGGGAAAATATTCCTAGGAAAGTACTATGCTATTTTCCTATAAAGTTAAGACTTTCAAGGTTATTTATTTCATTCAAAGACTACATCAAATATGATATGGCATCATTACTAAAGTCAAAAAGATGGTTTACATAGACATCTAATTGATTTTGATGTATGAAAAATTTTTGACATGTTAAATCCAGACTTTGCTAAAGATCTTTTTAATGTTAGAATTAGATTAACAACAGATGATGTTAACCCTTTTTGTAATCTAAGTGTTTCCAATAGTACTTAGCTAGTGGTTGTTACTATATATAATTTATCTCCTTGGTTATATATGAAACAACCATATTGCTTGTTATCTTTATTAATACTTGGACCAAAAGCTCTGAGGAATGATATTAATGTATACTTGCAACTCTTAATAGAGGAATTGTAGGATTTATGGTATTATGGAGTCAATTCTTATGATGCTACAAAAAATGAAATTTTTTATCTGTGCACTACACTTTCATGGACTATAAATGATTTTCTAGCATATGCATATTTGTCAAAGTGGAGTACTAAAGGAACATTGGCTTGCCTATGTTATAACAAGGAAACACCTTTTATAAGACTAAAATATGGGTGAAAGTTTTCTTACACATATGCTCGACAATTTATATCTATTAATCACATATGGCGTCAGGATCAAAAAAATCTTTTAATGGGAAAAAAGAGGCAAGAATTACACCAAAGTATTTTTCTAGGAAAGACGTGTTAAATCATCTGTCTAAAGTTAAACAAGTAACATTAGGCAAAACAATGAAATACAAAATAAGTGACAAAGATAGAAAGAAGGGACTTTAGAGGAAGCAAAGTATTTTTTTCTGAACTTCCCTATTGGAGGAAGAATTTATTGTGACACAATCTTGATGTCATATATATTGAAAAGCATGTGTTTGATAATACCATTGGCACATTATTATACATTGAAGGTAAAACTAAGCATGGTTAAAAAGCTCATTTTGATATGAAGGAGATGGGTATAAAAAGAAAACTACATCCATATCATAAGAATGGAAAGTGGTATTTATCCTCGATAGAGAAACATAGTATATGTAGATTTTTAAAATCTATAAAGGTTCCTGATGGCTACTCATCTAATTTATCACAATGTTTTAAATTAAAAGGCCATAAAATTTTAAGGCTCAAGAGTCATGATTCTCATATTCTTTTAGAACGTATTCTTCCTTTGGCATTTAGTGGGGTTGTGCCTAAAAATGTGTATAATGTTATCTACCTATAAATGTGCATGATGTTATCACTAAGTTAATTATATTCTTAAGAGAGTTGTGTTTAAAAATGTTGAAAAAATATATATATTGGAATGCCTTGACTCTTAAATTCTAATAATATTATGCAAGCTAGAGAAGATATTTCCTCCATCATTTTTTGATGCTATGGTGCATTTAGAAATGCATCTTACAAGCGAAGCTACGTTAGTTAGCTGCATACAATATTGTTTGAA
>CATIWM010302476.1:0-24233 GCA_949671775.1 Mallotus repandus
ATAAATGCATAAATAAATAAAATTACAGAAATAAAAATATTGAAGTGATAAAAGTGACATTTTTACAATAAGAACATTACCTTTATGATAAAAATGCCAAATTTACCACAAATAACATAAATATGACAAAAAATAGTAAAAATGCAACAAAAATGAGAAAAATGCAGAAATATTAATAAAAATGAATAAAAATATTGCAGTAAATATAATAAATTAAAATGATGCAAAAACAATAATAAAAATGCTAGCTTTACAGTAAAATACACATTTTTACATAAATGGAGAAAAAGATGTAAAAATGATAAAAAAATTGCAAAATGAATACAAACACTCCTGAAATCACCCGAACTTCCCACTACATCAGCATATCTTATATCCAAAATTCAAGATTATCACAAAATTACAACTTTACCAATATAATAAATATTTACAATGAAATGAATAAAAATGCAAGAAAATGATTAACAATGATAGAACCAAGATGAATAAGATGATAAAAATCATATTTTTAATGGAGAATGATTGGGAGATCCTCAGAAGGACCGAAATTTACCCTCGTAGTGTTCCTTGACAAAGAATGAGCTTGATTTTGATTTAATGGTCTAAATCCTTAGACAAAATAAAAGAAAAAAATGATTTTTGTTTAGTGTTTGGTATAGATAGGGTCTCTAAGTGCTTTAGGAGAGAGAGAGAGTAAGAAAGTCTCCTGGAATAGTAGTCTTTTCTCTCTCTAAGAGGCTATCTCAAAATTTGTGACAAAATCCCCCTCAAAAGAGGAAAATTTATTTTTTTTATAGTCAAAGCTTGAGGACCCACGAGCTTGGGTGCATGACCCACGCTCTTGGGTCCAAGACCCACGCAGATGGGCCATTGAACCCATGCAGGGGAAAATGGGTCATTTTGACCCACAAGCTTGGTTGACAACCGACACTCATGGGTTATCCACCCAAGCTCGTGGGTTAACACGCCCCAGTAACCTTTTCCCCTACATTTTGGTCCTTTTTGGCCCAATTTGGCTCTTTTTGGGTTTTTAGTTGCTTTTTGGTATCTTTTGGTTTCTTTCGGGTTTCTTCTCGATCTAGGCACACTAGAGAAAACTTTCGAAGGAGTTTTCCTCTTGTCTAAGTGACAGGATTCCTTCATAATCAAATTTTTAGGGGACGGTCAAAATTTAGGTATCAACACTAAAAGATGTAGGATATGCTCTCTTCATGAATTGTTCCTACCCAACTTTTTGCTAAAGAAAATATACCTCTTCAAGTAATCCAACAGTTGTTAATGCATTTCTATTGGGGTATCTATTGGGTTGAATCTTCTTATGCACAATATGCTCATATTTCTTATGTTGAAGTTCACTAACAAAAGCAATATTTTGATAAAATTTCATTACCTCTTGTTCTTCCTCTTCGCCTCTTAGATTCCTTGAACTTCATCCAAGCCTAGAGTGTTTGGGAGGAGGACCTGCTTGCTTTAATGCTAAAGATTTTTATCTTGGCATGGTTGATGATGGGAGTGAAGAGAGAATGAAGAATTGAAGAGTTAGAGTGATGAATTTGAAAACTAGGGTTTGAAAGTATAAGAGAGATAAAAAAGGAAAGAAATCTTATAGTTTGGGAAGAGAATGATGAATAAGAATGATAGGAAGGGTTTTTAAAATGGTTTTGGAAGAAGAAAATGAAGAGCTACTTTGAATAGAACCGAAAAGGCATGCTTTTTAATTCTACAGAATCACGATGCACGACTGTGCACTTTATAGTGTGGTTGTGCACCTCGTTTAAGTGCGAAAGAACAAGTTATGCACGGTTGTGCACTTTTGAGTGCACGCCTATACCTAATTGCACATATTTGAGGTTTGAAAGTGCATGATTATGCACTCTCAATGCATGCCCCTTCCTATGTGCATGAATTCCAGTTGGAGTCAGTGTGTGGCTGTGCACTTTTATTTTTTCCAAATTGCACTCAAATACATAGCATAAAGCACATCACATAGTTTACAATCATCTTCATTCCAAAATATATTCATTATATTTTCAACTTCCCAATGTCACATGTATCAAAAAACAAATAGCATATAATCACACTTTTCCAAACAAAAATGAAAGAAAACTTAAAAGTTTACTTCCAGAATATTCATCGACAACTTAAACAATCTTATCACCTCCAAACCCTTTTCTATCCAATGCAATTATTTTCCTGGAATTTCTCAGCATAGGGAAGGTCAAGGAAAGAAATTCAATAAAATTTAAAAAAAAACCAAAAGAACATAAAAATTCAATCAAAGGAAATTATACTCTACACTTGGTTGAGCTCCCAAGAAGTACTTATTTAAAAGGTCATAAGTTTGACCTTCTCTTATGTCATTTCACAGAATTGTTCAAGTAGACAACATGTTGAATTTCATCAATATTTCCCCATAGTACTTCTTCAACCTCTGACCATTGACTTTCAAAATTTCCCCTTTACCGGTCATCACCTCAACTACTTTATATAGGTATACCTTACCTTAGTCACAGTGAAGGGTCCTAACCATCTTGATTTCCATTTCCATGGGAAAAGTCTTAGTTTTGAATTGAAAAAGCAATACTTGGTCTCCTCTATAGAATTCTTTTTTTCTAAGATTTGCATCATGCCACCTCTTTACTTTCTCCTCATATAGTTTAGAGTTTTCATATGCATCTTGTCTAATTTTATCTAACTCATTTAATTGTAGCATCCTTTTCTCAGCTGTTTTTTTAAGATCATAATTCAAAGCCTATACTACCCAATATGCTTTGTGTTCTATTTTCATTGGAAGATGACAAGCTTTTCCATACACCAACCTAAATGGTGACATACCTATTGGTGTCTTATAAGTTATCCTATAAGCCCATAAAGCATTATCAAGCTTTCTAGCCCATTCTCTCCTAGATTTCCCCACAGTTCTTTCCAAAATCCTTTTTAACTCTCTGTTTCTTTCCCCACAATTCTTTCCAAAATCCTTTTCAACTCTCTGTTTCTTACTTATACTTGTCCATTTATCTGAGGATGATAAGGTGTAGCTGCCCTATGTCTAACCCCATATCTAGTCAACAACACCTCCATGTACTTATTGTAGAAATGAGTACCTCTATCACTAATTACAACCCTAGCCATCCCAAATCTAGAAAATAGTTTCTTCAGAAACTTGCATATAGTTTTCGCATCATTATTGATACATGCTTAAGCTTCTACCCAGTTGGACACATAGTCAACACACACAAGGATGTAGTGGTTACCTTCTAAGGATAGAAAAGGTCCTATGAAGTCAATACCCCAAACATCAAATATTTCAACTTCTAAAATTCATGTTTGAAGCATTTCATCTCTCTTTGATATATTCCCACCACGTTGAAAAGAATCACAAGATCATACAAACTCCCTTACATCTTTGAAGATGGATGGCCAGTAGAAACCACTTTCTAGCACTTTAGATGCAGTTCTCTGAGGTCCATAATGTCCCTCACAGTTTAAACCATGGCAATGATGAAGAATTGAATGGATTTATTCATTAAGTACACATCTCCTAATAATGCCATCCATGCACATCTTCCAAAGAAAAGAATCATCCCATATATACCCCCTAAAATGATAAATCAATTTTTTCTTTTGTTAACCAGAAAATTCTGGGGGTAATTTACCACTAGAAATAAAATTGGCAATATTAACAAACCATGGTGTATCAAAAATTTGAAGAGTAAAGAGTAACTCCTCTAGGAATGTATCTTTGATTTCCACATCTGCTGCTCTTTTGCTCTCCTTAGATTCGATTCTTGACAAATGGTCTGCTACTATATTTTTTTTACCTTTTTTGTCTCTTATTTCAAAATCAAATTCTTATAACAAAAGCACCCATCTTATCAACCTAGGCTTTGAGTCTTTCTTTGTAAGCAGATATTTTAAAGCAGCATGATCTGTAAAAACCAACACTCTTGAACAAAGTAAATATGATCTAAATTTATCAAAAACAAAAATCATTGCTAACATCTCCTTTTCAGTAGTAGCATAATTTATCTGAGCTTCAGATAATGTTCTACTTGCATAATAGATCACATAAAGCTTTTTGTCTTTTCTCTGTCCTTACACTACTCCAATAGCATGATCACTAGCATCACACATGAGTTCAAATGGTAAATTCCAATATGGTGCTACAACAACTAGTAATCACACAAGTGCCATTTTTAACCTGTCAAAAACAATTTTACAAGCATCCGTGAAATTAAAAGGTGCATCTTTCTTAAGTAATTGACAAAGAGGTTTAGGATTTTAGAAAAATCCTTTATAAAATGCTTGTAGAATCTTGCATATGCCAAGAAACTTCTTACTTCCTTAACATTTATTAGGTATTGCAGCTTCTCAACAATGTCTACTTTAGCTTTGTCTGCCTATATGCCTTTGCTTGAAATCTTGTGTCCAAGCACAATACCTTCTTTAACCATAAAGTGACACTTTTCCCAGTTCAAATCTAAATTAGTTTCTTCATACCTAGCAAGCACTCTATCAAGATTTGTTGAACAATTCTCAAAAAAATTTCCATACACTGAAAAATCATCCATAAATACTTCCATGATTTCCTCAACCAAGTCTGCAAAGATAGCCTCATGCACCTTTAAAATATGGCAGGTGAATTGCATAAACCAAAAGGTATCCTCCTATAAACAAATGTACCATAAGGATAAGTAAAGGTGGTCTTTTCTTTGTCCTCTAGAGCTATAACTATTTGGTTGTACCCTGAATAACCATCTAAGAAACAATAAAATACATGGCCTGAAATCCTCTCTAGCATTTGATTAATAAATGGAAGTGGATAATGATCTTTCCTAGTGGCTGCATTTAATTTTCTATAATCTATTTAAACTCTCCAGCCACTAACAACCCTAGTAGAAATCAGATCTCCCCTCTCATTTTCTATTATTGTCATGCCCCCTTTCTTTGGTACACATTGAATAAGATTAACCCAAGAACTATCTAAAATGGGGTATATGATATATATATCTAACAACTTAAGTACTTCTTTCTTAACTACCTCCAACATGTTTGGGTTTAATCTTCTATGCCTCTCAATGGTATTCTTATGCCCATCCTCCATAAGTATTTTGTGCATACAATATGAAGGACTTATACCCTTAATGTCTAAAATTTTCCACCCTAAAGCTTGCACTCTCTTTCTCAACGGCTGTACTAAAACACCCTCCTACTAGTCACTAAGTTTAGATGAAATAATGATAGGTAAGGTTTAGTTCTCACCCAAATAAGTGTATCTTAAATGAGGTGGTAAAGGCTTCAGTTCTAATTGAGGTGGTTTCTCAATAGAAGGAGGGATAGGTTTTGTGTTTGGAAGTACTTTTGTTCCATGCATTGGAGAAGAGTACTTAAAAGACTATTTCTTAGAATTTTGTACCTACAGGCACTTCTCTAATTATTCAAATTTACAAGATTTTACCAACTTGTCTCGTTGGACTTTATTTATAATATTGTCAACCACATCAATTCACATGCAATTATCAAATTCAAGTAGGTGTTTCATACATTAGTAAACATCAAACTTACAACTTTCTTTCCCTACTCTTAATGTGAGAGTGCCTTTAAAGACATCAATGATTGCTTTAGCAGTGTACATGAAAAGCATCTCCAAAATCAATGGTACATCTTCATCTTCCTTAAAGTAAAGTACTACAAAATCAACTAGGAAAATGAATTTTCCTACTTTAACTAGTACATCTTCCATAATTCCTTCAGGCTTCTTGATCGTCCTGTCTACAAGCTACATGCATATGTTTTTTGTTCTTACTTCACTTAAGCCAAGTCTTCAGTAAACAGATAAAGGCACTAAATTAATAAAAGCACTTGAATCACAAAGAGCTTTTTAAAAATGTAAATTACCAATAGACCAAGGTATAGTAAGACTCCCTGGATGTCTTCTCTTTAAAGGAAGCTTGCTTGAGATAATAGCACTACAATCTTTATTAAGAGTAATGGTTTCAAACTCTTGTACCTTTTTCATATTGGAAATAAGTTCCTTCAGAAATTTAGCATACTTGGGCATTTGAGCTATTGCTTCCACTAAAGGTATATTAATATGCAATTTTTTGAACATCTCTAAGAACTTTGCAAATTGTTTATCATGTTCTTGCTTCTTAAACCTCTTAAGAAATGGAACTAGTGGTTCATATGGTTTAAGTGGTGGAGGAGACTCCATCTTTTTGCTGTTATCTTACTTTATATCTTTCTCATCAACTTGTTCTTTAACATATTCATACTCTTTTTCTTCTTCCTTCCCCTATTCAATAGTTGGTGTAGCTATACTCATTTTGGGTGATTACAACTTTGTACCACTCCTTAAAGTAATAGCCTTTAACTGCTCCTTAGGGTTCTTTTCAATGTTGCTAGGTAGTGCTCCTCGATTTCTTAAAGATGAAGTATTAGCTAACTATCATATTTGCACTTCCAAATTATGAATGAAAGAAGAATGGTTCATGAACATTAATTGAGTATCTTGATGCAACTGCTCAAACCTCCCTTCCAATCTCTTAGTAGTTTCATCTTGTTGATTTATCTTAGTTAGCATCATATCCATGAATTTATCCATTTTACCTTCTAAAGAAGCTACTACTGAAGAAGAAGAAGTTTTCCCA
The DNA here is from genome assembly GCA_949671775.1 of Mallotus repandus. Lineage (NCBI taxonomy): Eukaryota > Viridiplantae > Streptophyta > Magnoliopsida > Malpighiales > Euphorbiaceae > Mallotus > Mallotus repandus. The sequence continues at coordinate 6,651 of CATIWM010302476.1, forward strand.
TGTTGGAGTTGAGATTCCCCTTAATGCTATTGACCCTTATTTCCTGTAAAACCCGGTGGTCCTTAAGATCTCCATTAGTTGTTGCCTTGATTGCTCCATGAAAAATTTAGATGGTTCCTCCAACTAGGATTATAGGTGTTACCCATCATAGGATTCTATTGTTGTCCTTTGTTGAAATTACCCATATAATTCATACTCTCTATGGATAAATCTTGCATTTGGTGGCATTCTATGGTAGGATGTCCTCCATGGCAAAACTCACAAGATGAAACAAGTTTAGGTGAAATTGCAATAAGACCCATCTTGTCTATTCTCTTTACATCCAGTTTAGCATTCATCAAAGTCATTCCATCCACATCCATTGCTCCCTCTTTTCTTAGGATAGCTCTTTCATTAGACCAAAAATTCTGAGTATTAGCCATTTCTTCAAAAAATTCTAAAGCATCTTCTAGTGTCTTGGACATAATACTCCCTCATGTTGCTGCAGCATCAATATTGACTCTGACTGATGGATTCACACCTTTGTAAAAAGATTGAGTTAAGTCCCAAGTAGGTATCAAATGTGTGGGACACTGTCTCTGTAAATCCTTGAATCTATCCCAATATTCATAGAAGCTTTCATCCTCCCTCTGATAAAAAGAGTTAATCTCATTTGTGATCTTTAGCACTTTAGCAGGTGGAAAGTATTTATTGAAAGAGGTTATGTACATTTCTTGCCAAGTGTTGATAGAATTAGATGGCAAGCTAGTAAACCATCTTTTTGCTCTATCAGCAAGTGAAAAAGGAAACAGTATTAATCTGATAGCATCCGGTTGCACTTCATTCATTCTGAAGGTAGAGCAGTACTCTAAAAATCTAGTCATATGACCAATAGGATCTTCATAAGGTAAGCCATTAAACTAAGAATTCTGAATCATATGAATCATTGTTGGCTTGATCTCAAAATTATTAGCTGCAACTGCTGGTCTCACAATAGGATTCTGATCCCTTTGCATATGAGGACTAACAAAGTTCCTCATGGTTCTTTGTGCATTTGGTCTATTCTGATTTTCAGGTAAAGTTGCAGGTGGTGGGTCTTGTTGATTATTTCCCATATCTACAACTTCATTTTCAGCTTCGTCCATCATGTTCCTTTGTCTTCTTAGTCTCCTATGAAAGGTTCTAATAATTTTAGTGTCTAGAGATATCAATAATTCACCTTGTCTAGCACTGCTACACATTTAGCACATGCACTAGCAAAGCTCCTTATAAAAGACAATGGAAATTAAGGAGAACACAAATTAATGCAAATAAAATGAAATAATAATTCTAAATCAAACAATATAAATTTTATCACAATATCAACTTTTCACTCCCGGCAACAGCGCCAAAAACTTGGTGTCTACAAATCCACAAGCTTACGGAGTCGTCCAAGTAGTAAAAAATATCGATCCCACAGGGATGGATGTTGATTATTGGACTACTTTTTGTATTTATTTGTCTAGAAAATCGAGTAAAGGTATAGCTAAAGAAAATTAAAATGGAAATTTGATTAAACTAGAAATTCAAATGAAACTGAAAAGAAAGTAAACTATGACTATTATAGAATTTATCAATAAAATGAATAGTAGGGTTCTTATCCACGGCTCAATTTTATCTAAAGATCGCATTAATCTCCCTACCACTTATGAATTATTTCCATTCCCTAGGCATCTTTAAACATATAAGATTCTCTCTCAAGCACTCGCATAATTCTATCAATCATAATAACTACCCAAGTGGTTTGCTCTCGTTACTCAAGTTTTTAATTATTTTTTATAATTAAGTAAAGCCATACAAGGGATATTAACAACCAAACCGTTTCTCAACAAATTTTGATTAATTAATAGATTATTATTTTATTCTTAATAAGGATATTCTCTCGATCTCACCCCATTGTCTGATTCAATTCCTAGGGTGATCAATTCTAGGAAAGCATTATGTTCAATAATAATCATGGATTATGTCTATGGTGATAAGGAATTTAACCAATTAAGTCCATACTTGAGCTAGGTCTAAAAACCCCAACTAAGAATTTTGTTACTCATGGTAATTAAAAAGAAAGAAAAAGAAGAATTAAGAAATGCAAACATAACATTATATATTATCAAATAAAGTGCTAAGAATAATTAAGAAGACAAAACCCCTTTTATTCTCTTGAATGTAATTGCAAATGTTCTTCAATCTTCTAGTCTTGATAATTCTTGAGTAATTAACAATAATCCCAAAGCAAAATGAAATATAAAATTGTTTTATTTCTAAAGAGAAATTTGACTAATTGAAATTCAGACCAGCCAACCTCTGTAAAAGAGGCAAACAAAGGGTATTTATAATAGGTCTCAAAAAACCCTTAAAAAATACTTTCCAAAATTGATTTCTGCCAAAGTGCATGGCTGTGCACTTGCATATGCACGGCTGCGCATTGCTATTGTTTCAAAAATCCATCGAATCAGGACTTGTCGTGCACGGTTGTGCACCACTACCTTTTGCTCAGCCTTGGATTAGTTATGGTCGTGCACACCTATGTGCATGACTGTGCAACAGCTCCTTCATGTAAGGTAAAATGTTAGGTTCAAGAATGGTCATGCACACCCATGTGCACGGTTGTGCATGCCTCTTCATCTTCATTTCATGGAGATTTTAAGCTTTCCTCTTCAAGTTCTAGCTTGGATTCCACTTTCATTAATCCAAACTTGGGCACACCTAACCAATCAACACCAAAATACCAAAATTCAATGAAAAACAAACAAAAATAAAAAAAAAATTATAAAAACCTTCAGATATCTAAGTTTCAAGGAATTTAAGTAAAAACGCCAATATTCAAGAATAAAGTAGACACTTTAACACCTAAAAACCTAACAAATTAATGGTCAAAAATCCATTATTTTTTGTACTTATCGGTTTGATTTTTGTGTATCAAATTCAATTATTTATCTTGAAAATATACATCATACATTCAACAATTAAATACAATACCAATCAAATGAGGATGTTAAAAATACATAAAATAAAATACGTATTTGAATGCCTAAATTTTGTTGTTATTTTTAATTTTGCAATGAAGTTTCATATGATACAATTGTAATCTAGTACTTTCAATTTTTTTATAAAGTTTTTATTTTCATTAAGCACATGTATGTCAAATCCCATTCAAATGCCATTTACAACTAAAAGTAAAATGCAAAATAAAGTAAAACCTGATTTTAATCTCCTTAAATGGAGAACCTCTATACTAAAATTCCTAAATCAAAGTTTTCAAATTTAATCCCTCATATTTCTTCACTTCGTAAAATATATTCTTATTGATCTTCATCTCAAATGTCATATAGAGAGAAGAAATGCAAATGCAAGTTGTCAACAGTTTAAAAAATTAAAGAAATCTAAAATTATGAATGAAAAATTTAAAGGATGTTCTAGAAATTCAATACATTGCAATTTCTTTAAGTAAAATATTATTAGAGTTGTCATCATGACCTCATTTCTAGATTTGTTGTGAAAGTTAAAGAATGTAAAGCTGAACTTTACAACTACAAAGCTTGGGAGGTGGAGTTAAATAATGAAATCATGAAGATGGAAGAGTGTTTAAAGAACAATAAGATGTACTTATAAATAGTCCTTGAAGAAAACCACCAGTTGAGAATGAAATTTTTACAAGAACCTATGCTTACAAATGTTGCATATTATTAATTTATTTAATTTTAACATTATTAACAACAAAGTATTCAAAATTGTACAATATTTTGATACATATTATTGGAAATAAAAATTTATAAAATTGGAGATGATCTAAAAATAACATCAATCAAAATTTTACAATGGCAACAAAATACAATATGCAAGTAATACCAAATTAGACATGTAATCATAAAAAGTAGCCCTAAACTAAGCAACAAATATTGTATTCCTTTGACATAGTTGTACCCAAAATAAGATAAGATATAAAATAAGAATAACCCATATTTTCCCTATGTACTTTCATTGTTTGTTGGCTTTTACCCTTGCACTTTTATTTATATGGATTTAGTCCCTACACTTTTATTTTGTAACAAATTTGATCCTTTAAGGACCCAATGTATAGCAAAATAAAAGTGTATTAATTTTAAATTAAGGACCCAATGTATGGCAAAATAAAAGTGTAGGGACTCAATGTATGGATAATAAAAGTGGAGGGACTAAATCCATGTAAATAAAAGTGCAGGGGTAAAAGCCAGAAAATAATAAAAGTGCAGGGGAAAAAATATGGGTTATTCCTATAAAATCTGCAAAGTATTGATGTTTTTACATCAAGGATCAAAATGTGACAATTGGCAGCAAATTCTAATCTTTTGCTTTTGTATGTTCAAGTGTGTTTCCCAATACAAGATACAAGTTTATATAGTATTTACATAAAACTATTTTTTATCATAAAATCACTAATTTACACAAATCTAGGCTATCATTATACCTTAAATTTCTCACTACTTTTCTCTTCTAATTACTCATTCTAATTCCTCTAATTACTTCCTCCTACACTCCCCCTCAAGTTAGTGCCTATATGTCACAAATGTGCAAGTTGTCTAATGAGTCATTAAACACTTGGCTCAATACAGCTTTTGTAAGCACATATGTTAATTAGTCTTCATACTTTACAAAAGGAAGTTAGATTATTTTTACTTCAATTTCTTCTTTGATAAAGTGTCAATCTACTACCACATTATTTGTCTGATCATATTGAACTGGGTTATAAGTAATCTCTATAGCCACTTGATTATCACAATATAAATCCATTTAAGTTTCGGGAAGGTAACTGATTTCACTTAGTAACCTCCTTACCCAAAGAAGTTCACATAGCCTTTTTGATGTGCCTCTGAACTTGGTTTTTGCAATTGATAACACAATAACCTTTTATTTCTTACTCCTCTAGGTAACTAGATTACCTCCTATAAAGGTAAAGTACTCAAATGTTAACTTTCTGTCTGAGCTACTTCTTACTTATGTGGCATCAGTATATCCATCAATATTTAAATGGTTGTGCTTTTTAAATATAAGTACCTTTCTTAGTGATAATTTTAAGTACCACAAAATCTGAAACACTGCCCTTATATGATCTTCACTTGGATTATGCATGAATTGGCTCACAAGGCTTATAGCATACATAATATTTAGTCTCGTATAGGACATGTAGATTAACTTACCCACCAGCCATTGATAACTCTCTCTATTTGTTAGTGTTTGATTCTCATGGATCTCTAATATAAAATTATAAGCTATAGGTGTGTCTATCATCTTACAACTAAGCATTTCAATTTCTACAAGCATATCAAGTACATATTTCCTTTGGGATAGAAGTATACTTAATCTTGACTGAACTACTTCAGTGCCCAAGAAATTTTTCAATCCCCAAGATTCTGCATTTCAAATTCACTTGCTAAGTGTCTTTGCAGGTTTGAGATTTCCTCCTTATCATCCCTAGTAATTATCATATAATCTACATAAATAATTAGAGTTGTCACCTTTCCATTTTAATGTTGGAAGAACAGGGTGCGATCTGAGTTACTTTGTTTGAACCCATACTTCCTCATTATCAAGCTAAACTAATTAAATCATACTGGGGGAGATAACTTTAGACCATATATTACCTTCTACAATTTACACATGCCTTTAGCTTGTGATGAAGTAGTAAAGCCCGGTGGAATATCCATATATACTTCTTCCTAAAGATCCCTATGCAGAAATGTGTTCCTTACATTGAATTAATGAAAGAGTCAGTCTGGATTTGCTGCAAGAGATAATAAAACTCCTACTGTATTTAATTTTGCAAATAGAGAGAACATCTCTTAGTAATCAATAACATAGGTCTGAGTATACCCCTTTTCTACAAGTCTTGCCTTGTATCTTCTATTGATCCATTTGTATTGTGTTTAATGTAGAACACCCACTTGCATCCCACAGTTCTCTTTCCTTTAGGTAATGGAACAATAGTTTAAATGGTATGCTTTTGTAAGGTGGTCATCTACTCAATTATTGCTTGAGTCCATTTGGAGTCATTCAATGCTTCTTGTATAGTATGGTAACTATACTTAGCAGACAACTTATGCATAAATTCCTTCAAAGGCTCATATAGTCTCTGAGTGGATACATGATGAGCAAGTACTTTCCCAACTTTTCTCTACAGTTAGGTGAGTACCAATTTGGTGGCTTTAGTCGATTATATTTAAATGAAATTTTATGGCCAATAGAATCATTTGAAGCACTCAAAGGAGAAGGGCACTTAAAGTAGAATGGCTCAAAATTCATACCTCATTGCTCTAGCTCGGCATGATGCTCAATAGTCCCTTCCAAGTTTCCTTTTAATCCCCAACTCATCCAATTTTTAGGATACCCAATTATACTCTTCATTTAATGTCTCCCCTTGAAGAGAAGAATGAATGGCTTGATTCGAAAAAAAAAAACATTTCTAATTCAAGAAAAGTCACATCCACAAAAGTGTACAGATGCTGAGTAGTCGAGTTATAGCACTGATATCTCTTCTTATAAGCTCTGTATCCCAAGAAAACACATTGTACTGCATAGGGATTAAGTTTTAAATAATTTAACAATTCAACTTTTAAATTTAAATAATTGTAATAATAAAATGTCTAACGTTTAAATATGACATATTTTCTAAATATTATTATCCTATAAAATAATTTAAATTAAACTAAATTGGTTATAATTAATTTAAATAATAAATTCATACACATATATTTTTATCCTTTATCAATTTTCTTATTGATATTAATTAAAAGAGATGATTAATTTCAATAACAATTTAATAAAAAAATTCAAATATATATATATATATATATATATATATATATATATATAATTGTAGGAAATAACTTTTTTATGACTATTTTCTCTCAAAAATATTTGACGTTGAAAGAAAAATCTTTAAATCAACTTTACCTAATTAATTTTAAAAATCTTTAAGTATTCATAAGGGTATATTTGTCACTAGAAATAAATTTTATATTCTAAAAATGCAATATTATTTTTAAAAATAAAAGTAAAATTTCTAAAATATCCTTTTGTGTGTGCATATATATATATAAACTATTAAACATATTATTATTATTATTATTATTATTATTATTATTATTATTATTATTGTTGTTGTTGTTGTTATTATTATTATTATGTTTTAAAAATAATAACAATGTTATTTATTTATATAACAATTTGATATTAATCGTTATAATTCATTACAATTTTGATAAATTTTATATTTAAATAATTATATAATATTCCTTTAATATTTTTATAATTAGTTTTTCTCAACTCTAGAACTAATTTCATATAAAAAATATAATGATCATAATTAATCATAAGATAATAAAAATTATTAGATATTTTTAATAAAAAATTTAAAAATAATAAAATTATATTTGCTTTATATAACAATTTAAATATAACAACCTCATTAAACTTATAATTTATTACAATTTTAATAAATTTTTATTTGAGTTATGACACTTTATCTCTTCAATATTTTTAATATTAATATTTTTATATACTAAAAAATTAATTTAATGTAATGTTTTAAAGTTCATCCAATAATTAAGTTATAAATATTAATTAATTTAATTTTCACTCTTTTTTGTTAACTTTTATGAAAATATTTAAAAATGATAATTATACTACTTTTTTTAAAAAATATATATACTTACATACAAATTATATGTTCTATTTAATAACATATAATTATAGATACAAGACAATAAATATTTTAATTAATTATAATTATTTACTTATTAAACCTCAATTTAATAAGTATTTAAAAATAATAAAAGTAATATTTTTATTCATATGTCAATTTAATTTTTCATTTTTGATAGTGTTACATTATAACATAGTAATTTATTACAATTTTAGTAAATTTTCTATTTGAATAATTATACAACACTCATTTTTAATTAATTCTTATTAGAATTATATTTTAATTAATTTAATTTTTATTGGAGAAAAAATAGAAGTTAATAACCTAATTAGAATAGAAAATATATTTTTAATTAAACTAGATTTTTTTTTAGAGATAAGATAGAAATTAACCTAATTAAAACAGGAAACATACTTTCAATTAAATTAAAATCATATTTTAATTAATTTAATTTTTATTAGAGATAAAATAGAAATTAACCTAATTAAAATAAAAAATAGATGTTCAATCAAATTTAAATTAATTTATTTTTACTTTTATTAGTAAATGACTAAATTATCTAATTTTTATATAATAATGAGTGAAGACTTTTTTATAATTTTGTTTGTTGCCCCTTCATACATTTATAAACACTACATATTAGGGTAGGGATTTTCGCACTCCTTCTGTTAATAATTACACTCCACTTTGACTTAATTTATAATTTAAATGACTTAATTATCCTTAATTTAAAATAATTTTATTTTATTATTTCATTAAATTATGAAAAGTGTATTTTCCACAATAATCAATACTAATTAAATTATGCATACATAGTCAAAATTAATAACTTGAATGCAAATAAGAGCTATTTATAATTTTATTAATTTGTTATATTATTTTATTTTTGTGTTCAACTTATATTACTAAAATTTTATTAAAAAACTATTATATTGCTTTATGAATTTAGTTGTGAAATATTAATTTTTAATTTTTAAATTGTATTAACATTTTAAGTGTTTATACATGGTAAAAAATGGTTAATGGTGAATTTAATTTTAAATTTTTTATTAATTGTTTTAATAAAATGGTAGAATATAATGCTAAAAATATTACATGCAATAAAAAAACTAATATAAAATAAAATAATTAAAATAAACATTTTACAAATATTAATTTAGTTGATAGAAATATAAATTTTTATTAAAGTATACTAAAGTAATTGTACCTAATATAAAGATTCAAATGAAATACATTTATAAATGGAGAGAGTGCAAAAATCTCTACCCTACATATTATAGATAGATTATATATAGATAGATTTTATATATGCACCACATATTTTAAAAATAAATTATTAAATGAAACAATACAAAATCAGAACTACACATGGAGATGATTTGATGGTGTGGAATACCTAATGAGTATTATTTTCTCATAATTTTCGTCAACCATCATTAATTAAAAACATTTATAATAGGAGAACATCTGAAATGACAGATTTCTTTCCTTAATATACAACCCAAACTCAGCACGAGGATTTTGCTTCATCTTGCATTTTGAAACCAACTCATTTTCTTCATTCCCTCACACTCTCCATAGCCATGACCACCCAATCAAAGCTATTTTTTGCAGGAGCAACGTTTGTACTCGTAATCTCTGCACTAATGGCCACTTATTTTACCAACTTCTATTATCAGCAATCTACTCCTAATGATTCACAAGTTCTTCCCCTTCCCGGAACTGCAACTGGGCCGGAAAGTTTTGCGTTCGACAAGCATGGTCGGGGTCCCTATACCGGAATATGGGACGGTCGAATTATCAGATGGGAGGAGCACGAACAACGTTGGATTGATTTTGCTAATACTTCCATTCACAGGTAGCTACAAATTTTCCTCAACGTAAACTATATACCAAATGGTATTCTTTGATTTTTATTTATTTATTTTTGAGAATTAAACAGACCTATTATTAAAGATGAAGATTAATGCACAAAACGTCGAATGCGCTTGAACACATTGAAAACAGTTTTGCATGTGGAGCTTGCTCAAACCAAAATGCAATAAACATTTAAGCTGTTAATTTTCACATCAAGAAATGCGATCGTCGTTATTGTTTCATCAATTTTTTTTTTCTTTTGAGGAGTAGGTGATGAATTCATTTTGTATTTGTGTAAATATTAAAAAAAATTATTTTAAATTTAATTTATTTTACATAAATGGAATTTATATTTTCATTATATTATTATTAATTTATAGTTTCATCATATTATTTGAATTATTACAAAGAAATTGTCAAAATTCACTTCCCACGTTTAATATTTTACAATGTTGTATAAATATATAAAATTATAAAATATATTTTCTCTCTTTATTGAATCACTACACACAAACTATAAAATGAATATGAATTTTATCTAATTATTATAAAATGGAATAAAATATTCAAATAAATTAATTGAGAAAATTTAATAAAATGCGAACCTTAAATTAATTAAACAGTTTTAAAAAAATAAAACCTTTATATAGATATAGCTATATAATATTTTATACCTCTCCCTCTAGCATCGCTAACTGCTTCTCCGCGGGAAAGGGGGAATGCAAGTGAAGTGAGGGCTGCCTCATCCTTTAATTCACCTCCTTGCGTATTGTATATGTTAGTAGCTTTTTTTTTTTTTTTTTTTTGCTTGAAAAAATGAGAGAAATCCTTTCTGGAAACAAAAGGAATTATTTAAGGAAGAATTGATATTTTTTTTATTTTTTGACCTAATATTTAAAAAAATAATTATTTTATCTTTAATATTTATAATTCGTATACTATTTTATCCTGACAAATGAACTAATAAGTGTTAACTGTTACAAATATTAAAGATAAATAAATATTTTTTTAAGTATTAAAAATAAAATAGTATAATATGTTAAAATATAGAAGGAAAATAGCAATTATTCCATTATTTAATACATAAGAAATTAAGAAATTAAGATTTGACCATGACCATGTTGATAGAGATTACCGGTGCACGGGCGCCCACGTGGATAAATATCAAATGGAGCACATTTGTGGGCGGCCGTTAGGTTTGTGCTTCAATCAATCAAACGGTGATCTGTACATAGCTGATGCTTACATGGGACTGCTAAAGGTGGGGTCTGATGGCGGCCTAGCCACTGTGATTGCGACACATGGTGATGGCTTACCATTTAACCTTACAAATGGCCTGGACATTGACCACTCTAGCTCAGCCCTCTATTTCACAGATAGCAGCTCACAATACCAAAGGAGGTATCACTTCTTTTCTTGTCCACTATAGTTTTGTTTTTTTTTTTTTTTTGCTTTTGGATTGTTATATAAATAATGCCTGAATTTTTTTTTACTTTTACCAATTTTGATACTTAAATTATTTTTTTATAATTAAGTGTTTAATCTGGTAAAAAAATTAAAATGGCATATTTAGAGTGCTTATATACCAAATATTAAATATTAAATTGACTTATAATGCTCTCTCTTTATATTGTATTTCATTTTTTTTGTTTAATCTAATTATTATTTAAAAATATTAGGGATAAAAGATATTATTTTTTATTTGTTTAACTAAAATTGAAAAATAAATAGTAGTTTTATTTTTATTTTATTAAATACAATGATTGAATTTTAATTTATTTTTCATTTTAATTAAGTTAAATTATTCTTTTCACTCATTCTACAAAATTTGAAAATTTTGGTTTATTTTTTTACTTTTTTTCATGATAATTGTATTTTTATTTGTTTTAATTAAGTTATGTTCATTTATTTTTTATTTATTTAACTAAATTTTAAAAAAGAAATTAAATATTAATTTATTTTTAAATGTATTTTAAATCTAATATAATTAAAGAAAAATTAAATCTTTTAAATGAAATATAATATATATTAAAATAATCACATTTAAATCAATAAGAAACAAAAACATTTAAAATTGTAAAATCTGTTAGAAATACTATTTTACAAAATATTTTTCAGTTCAGATAGTTTTTGTAAAAAAAACATAGTTTAAATATCAACAAAACAAAAATTAAAAGGTTAAGACACTATTTACGTATTGTTTTGGTCAATTTGATACAAAATCTTTATTTTTTAGTTAAATTTACCACAAAACTTTTATGTTTTTTTAATCAAATCATCACATTATCTAATGATTGTATTGAAATTATTTATGTATTCTTAAAATAGAAAAGAATTGATTTTGTAATTCTATATATATATATATATGAAGTTAAATTAATTTATTGAATTAATTCAGGGTGGCTAACTTATAATCCTAATAGTAACATAATAAGCGATCACGAACATTTTTTTATTGCGGTAAATCACATGTTTTCCATAAAAATTACATGAAATATTTTTCATTTAGATTTACAAATGCATTATATTTTTAGTTTGTCTGGCATCAATAAATTAGGAATGAATGGCTAATTATAGGTCATAAGAATTGCGAGACCCTTAAATTCAAAACTAATAAGATGAAAGAACCAATCACTAGTTAATTTTTTATTAATAAAAAAGGACTGTATGCATATAGCAGGTCGTGATGAGCGATAAAATAAATATATATATATAAATTTTTTAAAAAATATTGGTGCCCTAATATTAGGAAGCCTATAAACTTTTCTAGCATTTCGCAAACCCGCTACTATTGGTATGTTAGTTATTATTCGTGATTAGCATTTAGAAACGAAACACATGATTTATAGAGTACACGAACATTTAAGATGAAATTTTGTGCCATTTCGCTATTTAAGACCCGCACATGCATGAAAAGTAGGTTTACTTCTTTTTTTGGTATAGATATTGTCTCTAAATCTCGGTTTGCCTATGCTAGATTTGATATATATATATATATATATATACACATACCAAAATGTAGTCCAAAGAGATCTTTTAAAGAGTAAGGCATACCAAAATGATGCCAATTGAAAAATAATGAGAGAATTGTATATCAAAATTATGCAATTTTTGAAAAGTATTTTGATCATGCAAAGGGACAAATTATCTTTGGACAAATTGATGCGTGCACATCTATTAACAAACTATATAAATTGATTTTACTAGTTTAACAATAATTAGCGCAAAATATCAAAACAATCATCAAGCAACCTTTTGAACCCAAGCCTTATTTGGTTTAGGTTTGTGACTCTCAAAGAAGTCAATAGGTAGAAAGATGAGATGAAGTTTTCTATAGTAACATACATTATTAGTATATCCAAAATTTTATACAATAAAAGCATTTAATTTTTGAAAATCTATTTTGACTACCAACATAGGCAAGTTTAGTATGATTATGATGGTTGGTAACTTCCCTAGACCTAAAAGCTCTAGGATGAGTATACATCTCACAATCACAATAATGCATGAATTTTTTAGGCCTAATGTTCATGTGTGTATGCCTCTTATTATGATACATGAATGCATGATGCAGTTACGATTTTTTAGCCTTAGCCTTGAAACTTTGAGCCTTGGGAATATTAGGCTTTAAAGGCTTTCCCTAGCTTCAAAGCTCTCATGAGGAGTAGGGGATGAAGCAAGAGCAGCCTTGACAATTTTTTGGGGACTTCATGATTTAGAGCCTTCATGAGAAAAACCAAGTCCAAATTTCTCATTTAGAAACGAAACACATGATTTATAGAGTACACGCACATTTAAGATGAAATTTTGTGCCATTTCGCTATTTAAGACCCGCACATGCATGAAAAGTAGGTTTACTTCTTTTTTTGGTATAGATATTGTCTCTAAATCTCGGTTTGCCTATGCTAGATTTGATATATATATATATACACACATACAAATCCTTAAATTTGATATTTGTAAATTCCTTAATTCATAAACTAACTATTTTAGACACTTTAATTTAGTAAATTTGTAATTTACAAATATTTTTCAATTAATTTAAATGTTCAAAATAATTTATTTTAATTTATAAAAATACTATTTAAATAGTTCGAATAGTAATTAAAATGTTGATAAATCTTATTTTTGCATGTCAAAGTATCTAAATAAATATTTTGTAAATTAAATAAAATAATAAATTTAGGAAACTATGAATGTATCGGACGTTTATGATATGATAGGTGCTATCCCAAAAAGATTGAGTTTTCCACATTTTCCATGATATATATACACACACCGTATGGAGCAATTCTTTTTTATGAAATTTAAATTTATACTATATAATTAATTGATAAAAAGCTAAAAAAAATTATTAAATATATAAATACTATATTCATTTAACATATCATGATATATTTAATTTATGATTATTCTTCAAGAATCACTGAAAAGAAAAACAAAATTATAATAATGCAATTATTTAATACGTATTTAGTTATAAATCATTAGTACAGAAAATTAGAATATTATGGATTAATTATTTGTAATATATATATATATATATGTGTGTGTGTGTTGTGTCTTGAAAATTATCATATTATTTTTGGTTAAAGTAAATAAATATATAAAATGTTTATTATGGTCTCTAAAATATTTAGACGTACTAATAAATAACTTATTGAATTAAATAAATATATTTTTATATATTATTTTTGGTGTAGTATGAAGAGAATAAGAAACCATAATTGGAGAATAAGAAGTTGCACTTAATTTCAATCATGCTTAAAATAATTTAGCAGTTAATCTAACTTCTTTCGAATTTTATAAATTTTATCAAACATTGTCTTCTGGTTTACATATTAAGTTGGATTTCATTATGCAAAACTAAAAGAGGCAACCAAATAAAAATAGAAAAATTAAATTATTGTTGGTTTAATAGTTAATTTCTGACAAAAAAAAAAATCTGATATGCGCATTGTATAATTTTGCAGTGCGGTCGGCACTTATTTTTATATTTTCTATAGTTATTTTTTAAAATACAAATTTGGGGAAAATCATAATCTATCATATCTATATTATATATAAAAATATGAATATGAGTAAAAAAAAAAATTTGAACAAAACAGTACATGTGGTTTCTATATACTGACAAAAATAACTTTAATTTGTTTTTTTAATTTTGAAATTGATAAAAATAGTATTATTTTGTATTTTAAAATTATAAATACTATATTTAAAAGTAGATAAATTTTAAAAAAAGTTAAAATAATCATATTACTGTATTGATTATCAAATTCAAATAAAATAAATAAATTATCAAATGAATATAAAATCTATATATAAATATTTTATAAAAATTCTTACTTATAATATACTATGTCGTATATTAATTATAATTGATAATTATAATTTACATCTTTTATTATTGATATAATTTATATAATTTATACTATCAGCAATATATATAAAAGTAATTAAAAAATTAAAAAGTTATAAAAAAAAGCAAAACGTTTTAGTGAATTAATAAAAATAACGTCGTTCATAAGGTTTTTTTTGTCCTTCATTCTAATGCAAGTAAAAAAATGAATTAGTTATTTTTGAAAAGAAAAATAACCAATTAGACAAAGATTAATTTTTAGATAATGTCAAAGAAAAATTTTTTTGTTTAATTATTTCTTTTTAAATTTCAAATAATATCTTTCACACATTTATAAATTTTTTTAGTTATATTTATAGATAAAATAATATTACTCTTTCAGTCACAATATTAGTTGTTATATTCTATAATTATATTATAATTTTTATTTTTTTTATAGATAATGTTTAACTCTATTACTAATATAAATATGTTTACATCATTATAAATTTATTCTTATGTTAAGAATAATTTTTTTATAATAACTCTTAAATAAAATGCATGTTTTGTATGAATTATTCACACTATATAGTATTTAATATTAATATTTATTACGTTTATTTTATAAAAAATTATGCCTTTTGTAACATAAATAAAATTAAAAATAAATTATATATTTTATGAATATCTTGATCACGTGCAAAGCATGTGAAAAAAAAAACTAGTTTTAACTACAAGCATTTTAAATTAATAAAAATACTAAAAATAAAAAATGAAAATTCAAATTTCTAAGATCTGGTTTCCCACAATAATGTCAAACAAATTCTAAATGGTGAATGCAATTTTTGCAGGGATTATGTAAATGCAATATTAAGTGGGGATAAATCAGGAAGACTAATGAAATATGACCATGAAGACAGAAAAGTAAGAGTACTTCTCAGTAACCTCTCATTTCCAAATGGAGTGGCATTGAGCAGGGATGGCAACTTCATTTTAATTGCTGAGTCTACAACCTGTAGGGTGCTAAAATATTGGATTAAAACACTAAAAGCTGGAAATCTTGAAGTTTTTGCGCAATTACCAGGATTCCCAGATAACATTAAAAGGAGTCCTAGAGGAGGGTATTGGGTTAGCATTAACTCAAAAAGAGATAAATTTTTGGAATGGGTTCTTTCACATCCATGGATAGGAAATGCTTTAGTCAAGCTCCCTGTTGATACGACAAAAATTCATTCATTTCTGAACAAGTATAGAGGAAGTGGCATGGCTGTCAGGTTGGATGAAAATGGTGACATTTTGGAAGTTTTTGAAGATAGAAAGAGGTTCAAGTCTTTAAGTGAAGTAATGGAAAAGGATGGAAAATTATGGATTGGGTCTATCAATCTGCCCTTTGTTGGTAGGTATGGAATTGGGATGTGAACATACAAACCCTTTTATTGCATCTGTTTGGACATTACAATCAAGAAAAATTAAGTGTAGAGAAAGCAAAGAAATGAACAATTAAATTGTATTAAAAGTGATTTTCTTTTTCCAATTATTGATTGCTATAACCCTTCATTAAAACTTGTAAGAATGCATTTAAAAAAAAAAGAAATGGTAAAAAAGTTTCAAAATATCAATTTTTTTTTTTTTTTGGTTAGTAATCATTGATAGCATTTCCATAAACTAATATTTGCAAATTGAAGTTAATATATGCAAATTGAAGTTGATATGTCGAATAATACTAAAAATCTAATATTAATATTGCAAATCTAATGTACTAATTAATAATAATGGATGGATTGTGTTCACCATTTTGTATATGCACTCTATTATTAATATTTTCAAAATATATATGAGATAAATATCTCTAATTTTAATTTCTACTTTTTATTGTAAATTTTTTAAAGTTTCTCAATTTTTTAATTATCCAAACAAATTGCAACCTTTATAAAGAAATCATCTTTAATTTTTACTATTTAAAATATTCTTTGATTAAATAATTATTTTTAATTACCTTACATATTTATGATTTCTCTAAAAATTATTATATGATATTTAAATGAAATAAGAACTATATAGTATAAATCATTTTTAATGCTGAATACTTGAACATATTTTCCTTTATTTATATAATAACCCATATTTATTTTAAATATATATATATATATATAAGTGTTGTTATTAGGTTGTTGTGGGTTGCTGAGTGGTTGTTGATTCGTGATATGGTGTTAACATAGATAACTGTTAGCAATTTTCTAGTATATAAGTGATTAACTCATTTAATTGCTAGCAATTATCGAGACATCTAAAACGGAAGGACTAAAGAAAAATTTTGCCAAAAATGCAGGGACCAAAGTGATAATTTTCCACTCTATCTTCAGAATATGTCTGGCATACATGGAAAACTTTATTTAAGTCCCTGAACTCCTCCGATTGACACTGTAGCACTGTCATCTTCTTCCTCTCTGATCACCGGCCAAACGACCTCCGTTTGCCATGAAATTTAAACCATAAACACTTCTCAACGTCCTCTACATCCCAGGAAATTTTATTTTGTGAAAATTGACCTTGATTTATTCAGTTTGAGCTTTGAAAGTTTGGCCACTTACTTCTGGTGATAGACCACGAGTAATTTGAACAGATGGCCACTAAACTTTATTCGCGATTTCAATTTGGTTACAAAACTTCAATTTGTGACTTTTTGGTCACC
>CATIWM010302481.1:0-37563 GCA_949671775.1 Mallotus repandus
AAATGAACCAACCAAAACATTTAAAAACAACCACCAAAACAATAAAAAGTAACTTCCAAAACAACAAAAAAAAAACTTTATAAAATTGAAAATGAATCAACCAAAACAACAAAAAACAACTAGAAAAACAACCTCATAAAACTGAAACCAAAATGACCAAAAACATATAAAAATAATATTATTTTTACCCTCTTAATTTTGCACCGTGACTTCTATGAAAGCATAATAGTATCAAAAATAAAATAGTTATAGGATAATAATAGTAATAACAATAAGAAGAAGAACAAAAGAAAAATCATAAAAATAAAAATAAAAAAAATAGTAAATATCGAAAGCGGAGGATTAAGCGTTAAAAAAAATAGAAAATGTAAATGAAAAACTACGATTAAAAATAAGTGCCGGGTGTAATTTTCTCTTTTATTTTTTATTTTTTAGGAACGTGAGGTGATTGAGACATAGAGTTAAGGGTTAATTATTACTATAACATCTTCAAGATTTGACCTATTATATTATTAGGTCTCTGTATTTTTAATAATTATTATAACTTTAAAATTTTTGTTATGTTAAACTATTACATTCATATTATTTAATTTATTGTTAAATGAACTACTATAAAAATTAAAAGTTTTTTTATCCTTAAATTTATAATATAATTTTTAATTTTTACTAAATTAATATAGATTTTTTGACTTATTGCGTTTTTATTGCAATAATTAGTATAGTAACTAAATAATTTTTATTTTTAACATCAAAATCAATTTAAAACAAATTGATTTAGAATTAGCACTACTCCAATAGAAATATGTAATCAACACTATATTAATTAGGATATATCATATCAATTTTAGTAATTTTACGCTATTAATATAACTTATGTAATATGTATTATACTGATTATAATTTATTATTCTAGTATGTACTTAATTTCATAATTGACACTATACCGAAGCAATTTATATAATTGGCACCCAAGCACTATGCCTCAAATGAGACTTGCCATGCTAAAATAATTTTTTTTAACGAAATTTGATAATTATAATTCTCAAAAGATTTGCAAACAAATCCTAAATTTATTTGTCCAGCTTCTAAATAGGCTCACTCATACTATGATAAGTTGTAAATTAAAAGTTAATAGTATAATAGGTGTAACTCATTTTTGCTACTCCCTCAAAAAACTCATTTTTGCTACAGTTTTTTAGAACAGTACGATCATCTTAAAATTAATTAAACAATAAGTCTGATATTCAAATTTGCTTGCCAATATCATAAGTTCTTTGTAGATTTTATCCTAATTAAAATGTTCACAGCAACTTTGGTTTTAATAAATTAAAAAATAAAGTTTAATTCTCAAAAAAAAAAAAACTAAGAATTAAACATTATTTTTTTTTTATTTTGATTTTAAAATTTTTACTTTCTCCTATAAATTTTATATTATATTCAATTTATATCATTTATATTGAATGACTTTTTGATTTTAACTGTTAGCAATATTTTGTTAATTTTTTTTCAAATAATAAGATATTTTTGAATAAGTTTAATTATCACGCTCCTAACCAGTCTTAAAAATATACTTTCCCACAATTTACTGTATGAAAAAATAAATTTTAATAGATACGTACGTGGTTTCTTCTTTCTTAATTTTCTGACAATTCTCTTTAAATATCTTATAGCTACTCTGATTGGATATTAAGACATATCTATAAGAAAAAATTATTCATTTTACTCTGAATTTTGAGTCAATTATTAATTAAATTTTATTTTTAAAGTTATTTTTAATTTGCTCTCTCAATTTTATAAACTATATTAATTCTATTTAATTTTATTTAAAAGATCTAATTATAATTTTAAAAATTATTTTTATATCTTGTAAAATAAAAATTACTTTTAGATCCATATAAAGGATTTAATTGTAATTTTTTAAATTCATTTTAAAAAAAAATAAAATTTGAAAAATATTTTCAAGTTTTAATGTTAAATTTTTTTTGAAATAAATTTTAAAATTTTTTGCATAAAATTTTATTTTTTTTATATATCAATTAAAAATAATAAGAAAAAAATGATAACTTGTGAATCAATTAGACTAATATTAAAAAATAAAAATAAATAAAATAAACACTTTTAACTATCACTATAAATAATAATAAAATTTTAATTTTCTAGTTTTTTCATATTTTTTAGAAAAATTAAATATTTTTATATTATTGACTAATATTTTTAGTGTCTCAAAATTCTCTCTTTTTTATCTAATATTTTTTTGGTTTGACTTCTATTTGAAAAATTTCTAAATAATGTGATTGAAAGTTGAGAAGTAAAATTTAAGGATTTAGTGAAAAGTTAAATATTTATGAAAATATTTTAAAATTAATTTTTAAATTTTTGTCAAGAGTAACAAAATTAAAATTTATAAACACCTTCTTACATTTTTTTTAAATATTAGGTCCTTCACATAAAATTGAATAAAATTGGCATAATTCATAAAGTTGAGGAGCAAATTGAAATAACTTTCAAAATAGAATTTAATTAATAATTTGCTCAAATATCAAGATAGAATGAATGGTTTTCCTATCTATAACTATATAAATATAATAAAAATGAGTTCTTAAAATTTTTTAATATCATTATTACTAGGTATTATTTTAATAATATTTCACAAGTCTACATGAAAAATTTAATATTTTATATAGATTAAAATGACAGTTTTTTTATTTTTAAAATTTTAAGTAATTTTAAATTTAGCTTTTCATCAACCATTCAACTTTCATATTCATGTTTTGAAAAAACATACTTTTTTTATCTCTATTTATTTTCTTTAACTTTAACTTCATTTTGCAGGAATATGATGAATTTGATGATTCATTTATACTCATAATTTTCTCATCTTCTAATATAAATAACTTTCTTAATATTAATTACTTTTCTAAACACGCAACTTTTTTTTTTTTTGTATGTTTAGGATTTCTAAATAAAGGCAATTTAGAAAGATAATTATCATCAAGCCAATTTCAATTGTCCTTTCAATAATACTTCAAAGTAAGAAAAAATTAGTTTTATTGCATTTCTTTTTATTTTATACTTTTCATTGACAATTTTTTATATTACTGGAGTACATAATATCATTATATGAAATATTTTAATTATGTATTTGCTCATATTCACATAAGAGAAGTAATTAAATCCAAGAAGGTGTGTATGAGTTGGTATGCGACTCTTTCAGTTCAACCAGAGGTCTTCGGTTTGAGTATTGAATATGCAATCATTTTAAAATTTTTGAGAATTTTCAGTTTTTAAAAATTGCAACATAAAACCTGATATATTTCTAATTGCATCTATATTCATATGCAGCTATTTTAAAACTTTTGAGGTAGATTTTTGCCGCTTTCGGAATTTTATCAGATTAAACAAAAAAAAGTAATTAAATAAGAATTTTCAGTTTTTTTTAAAATTGCAACATAAAACCTAATATATTTCTAATTGCATCTATATTCTTTTAATAATTAATTAAGATACTTTTAGCACTTGCTCCGCACTTATTTATCCAACGATAACAGTATTAGACACAGTAACAGGTACACCAAAGGTGCATCCTTCTTTATCTTCTCGTATTAGGAACATTCCTCTCAATGCTCTAATGCCCCCATACGGATATGAACTGAATGATCTCATAGCATTCTAAACCCAACTCACTCACGTACTACTTAATGGGTAAGCATCTCAACCCTTGGAACATAATGTAGCCCATATATATAATTGTTATCCTGTCAACACGCACGGACATATACTTGGTTGAGATATAGACCCAAAAGGGAAAGGGAAAAGGAAAAGGAACAGTCTTCCTCTCAACTAATAATGCACAATTGTAGTTCAACTGACTTTAAAGTAATAATCAATCTGCTTCCATCCGTCAACTGAAGATGTAATCTCGAAAGGGGTATCTGGAGCGATTGCATCCTTCCATTTCTTGTTTTGGCTTGATTATCAAAAAAAGTGTCCATGATTGTACTTGTGCTTCTGTTTGTGTTTTCCTGATTTGATGTTAAAACTTCGCAGCATCTTCCCTTCCACAAGCAACGACAACGACTGGATTTCATTTCTTCAACTTGAAGTGATAAGAGACCTAACTTTTATACATCCTTCTATCTATCAATTATTAATTAACTAATTTCCTTACACTATCCTATAAATATATAGTGGAGGCACACAACCACAAAACTTCTTCCAGCCTCGTCTTAATATAATTTGTATACTCATTTCCAATAGTACTTTCATAACAATCTTTATTTTAAAGAGCATTCTTATTTTGATTCGGTGTTCAGAACTCATTTAATATTCAAAATTCGCTTAATTCTAATAAATTCAATTTGAATTGGTGTACATTATCATAAAAGTAGTAAAAATATCTAAGTAATTATTTAATTCACTTTAAAAAAACATCTTTAATAGTATAGAAAGTATATTTTAGTATAAAGAGTAAAACTCTTATTCAGTCCAACAAACTTTTTAAATTTAATTATTTTATTTTATTCTATACAATTTTGATAATTTTTTTTTCATTTACTGCATTAATTAAGATTAGGAGAAAATTAATAAAAATATAAATACTAACAAAGTGTATATAAACCTTCATTTTATTAATTAAAATATGATAGAGTTGGATTTGACTCTCTAAATATAAAGAGTTAAACCAACTTTTCATCTTATATTTAAAAAATAAAATTTCATCTAACTTTTATATTATAGTTTGATTATATATATATATATATAGCCATCTAAAAATCTAGCTTGATTGGAACTTTCCTGTGATCATATGGTATCTCTAAAAAAAAAAAGATCCCACACCAATAATTGTTGTTGTTGTGATCAGTGGACGATGGTTAAAGTGAAGTTTCAATTTCCAATCATAATATATGTAATATGTTAAATTAGTTTTTTTTTTGAAATTTTATATTAAATTAGTTGTTAAGAGACTTTTACGGTTTTTGTAATCATATTCAGATCAAATTTGATTAGTTAAAATTTAGTGTAATAAAATATTTGCTACTCTCCTCACAATTTTTTTTTATTTTTTTAAGAAAATTGCAAAGTTCTTTTTTCTTTAATATTTTATATAATTATTTGCTAAATCCACTTTAAGGAAAAGTATTATAGAATTAAGAATGGAAAAAAAAAAAATTAAAAAGTGAATTTAAATTTTTGAAGACTATTTACCCACAATAATATGAAACAGATCCTTTAGTGATACTGTTTGGTGAGATTGAAGGAGGCCGCATAAGCAGTGGGGAGGGCTGTTTCATTTTGGAAGTTATAAAGAGGTACACATTAGGGCAGCATCATGCACTTAAATTTTCTTTTGTTGTTCTATTTTGGGTTAAATTACAATCAAACAAAACACAAATCATTCTCTCAATCTGTGTGGTAAAAAAGACTATTTTTAGATAAAAAGTTTTGAGATTAAGTCTCATTCTCAAATTATTAAGAAATTAATTTTTATGGAAGTCTAGTAAGACTTCTATAAAAGTGGTTGAGGCTTATCTTGCTTAATGATGTTTTTGATCTTTAACAAAGTTTGATTTATTTTTAAAAAAAATTAAAATTAAAATAGTTTTAAAATATTAATAATTAATAGTTGTAATTTTTATGGGAGTGCTAATTAGTGGAACACAGTGAAAAAAAAAGGGGCCAACCTTTTGAATCCAAATTTGCGCAACTTTGGCAGATATGGATGGAACTGACAGTGCTTAATAAAGGAAGAACAGATTGACACATAGATGAAAGATGTGGGTTTCCAAGAGCAACTCCAATTCAACACCATTTTGGTGTGGAAAATGGTGTTTTGACTCCAATCCAACACCATTTTTCACATCAAAATAGGTGTGGTGGACAATGGCAGTACATGCATATATACTAAAAATTTTTAAATTGAATAATTGTCACTGTTCATCAATACAAAATGAGTTTTTTAATATATCTATACTTTTTTTAAAGGCCTATTGGTGGAAAAAATTCAAACATTTACAATTTTAGATTTTGATAAAATACTTTAATTTTTCTAATTTATTTAATTTTCATACAAATAATTATTTATTTTAAAATTGAATAAAAACACATTTACAATAATATAAATTAAATTTACTATTTAGAAATTATTAAATTTATAAATGATTATCATTATAATAATTTTAAAAATTAAAGATATTTTTAATATCAAAATTATTACTCTTAATAATCGAAATTTTTTAAGTATTTTATAATAATTTATTTGAAAATATCTAACTTTAAAATGAAAATAAAGTCTATTATATATATATATACAAACACATACACAAAAAAACATATTTTAAATTTTTTTAAAACAATAGTCCATAATAAATTTAAAATTTTATCACATGTGAATTTATTTTTCATTTATCATGTCAACACTTTTTATTTAATTTTAATTAAATAAATTTAAATTTTTAAATGAAATAAAATTGCCAAAATCATAAATCTTTACATTTTTTTTATGCTAATAGACTTTTATAAATTTTATAATACAAAGGTTAAATTTGACATTTTATAAATATTATATCAGTATTCTTTATTTGATTTTGACCAAATACTTATTTGTGCTAAAATAGCCAGTAGTATATGTATACACACACATATACATACAAACATGTACAGACAAATATATATTTTAAAATATTTAAAACAATAGTCTTAATACACTTAAAAATTTATCACATGTGCATTTATTTTTCATTTATCACGTCAACACCTTTTATTTAATTTTAATCAAATAACTTTAAATTAACATATTTTTAAATTTTTAAAATGGGATAAAATTGCCAAAATAATAATCGTTTAGATTTTTTTATGCTAATAGATTTTTATAGATTTTATAATACAAAGCGTAAATTTGACATTTTATAGATATTATGTCAGCATCCTTTATATGATTTTGACCAAATATCTATTTATGCTCAAATTGTCAATAATTGATGCAACTGGGATATTTTTGCCAAAATTAAAAGTTGAAATAAAATTACAAAATGCCGCGAACTTTTAAATTTTTTCCACCAATATTCAATTTAGTCCAAAATCTTATTGTATATACATACGTTTTTAAACAACTTAGTCCAAAAATTTGTTTTATATACAGTATTTTTTAGATGAATTCAAAATATACCTAAATAGAAATATATATATATATATATATATATATATAAAACAAATAAAATAAATATATACTAAAAATTTATTTAATAGACAAATAATTTGACATCAAAAGCATAATTTATTAATCTTTAACGTAAACTTAAAAATGATTAATTTATTAATTTTAACATAATTAATAAATAATAAAATATATTATTGTTGCATGAATTTGTTAAAAAGAATATAAATATGGTGTAATGTGATAAATGTATAAATATTATAAAATGAGATACAAATATATAGAAAATATTCATTTTTTAGTTAAAAATAATGTAATGAATTGAATGAAAATTACTATTTAACAACATTTTAATGTAAAACTAACTATATTTTGATTTTGATGTTTGTGGTTGGAGATCACCTAACTTCAATTAATATTTTCAATACCAAGATATAAACGATGCAAGATTCTTAATTTAAAATTAATAAGCAGTTTACTCCTTATTAATCAAAATTTAAATGGTAGCATTAACATTATAACCCATATTTAATTAGAGAAAAAATTAATTAATGTACATAAAAATTAGCCCATGTAACCATATAATTGAAAAATTGTATACCCAATAATTGGGTGTTTTTTTTTTTTTTTTTTTGAAACAACCCTATAATTAGGTGTTAAGCCGTGGGTTTCAAGTGGTGTTAAAAAAAAATTGAGTAAAAATGATGCTACAGTGAAGAATTTTTTTACACTAAATCTAAGGCAGCATGGAGGAATAGTTCCATCCTAATTTTGAAACTTTTTAATTCAATTTTTCTTATAAGTAAACTTATAAATTTTTTTTTCTTTACAATAAACTCATAAAAATTTTTAATATGAAAAAAATAAATAAGTAATAGAAAGAGTTCTTATTATTTTACAAAATTATTAAATAATATAATATATATTTTTATTGAATAAACATGTAAAAAAATTAGATGTTGGTATATAACGTATAAAATGAATAAATAATATAAAATTAATAGAAAAATATAAAATGAGATATAAAAAGAATATATACGATATACTTTCTAGTGTTAAAAATGAAGTAATGAATTGGAAATGAATTACTGTGGTTATATTGTAATTGCAATACCTCACCCATTTTGGTGTCAATTTAAACTGGCACCAGCAAAGATCACCCAACTTAAAAAAAGTTGTGTGTTTGTGTGGTTGAGCTCTTCCTATCACAGTACAGTAGGGTCACTTGCATTCTCATGGCTTTCTACAGAATGCTCTTCTGTGCAAGATAGCATCAACGACTTAAATATTTTTAAAACATAAAAAAATTTAGTTGTTAGTTTAGTTTAAATATATCATAATAATTAAATAATTATATTTAAATAGATAACGGTAATGAAATGATTATATTTAAATAAATGATAACTGGTCATAAAAAACTTTAAATGGAAGCTTTTGTGAATCTGACCTAACAATTTTTTTTTTTAAATCTGACCTAACAACTATTAGCTACCATTTAAAAATTAACTAAAAAATATGGTGAAAAAAATAAATAAAATAAGAATAATTGAATAATCATATTTACATGGATAATAATAATAATAATAAAGTAATTATAAATACAAATAAAAATTACCAAAACTGATAGAAATTGAAAAACTATCCATTTTGTACTTCAATAATTACGTTAAACGCACTCTATATTATTAAAAATAAATCAATCGATAATGGAAACTATTATTTAAAGATAGTCAAATTCATTAGAAGAAAAGTATAGAAAAATACCTTATGATTTTTTTTCACCATAAAAAAGTACGAAAAATTATGAATTAATGGAATTTGATATATGTTCTACACACAAAACATGTGGGGATTTTGTGTTGAAAAAAACATGTGGGGTTTTGGTGTCGACGGTTGAGTTATAAACTTTCAAAAATCAAGTGAATTATGTTGTTTCTTTTCATTTGTACTATTATTTCTAAGATAGAAAAGGAAAATTAAAGTTCAATTTTAGAAAAGGGAGAATTAACGTTTGAATTTCCCATAAAAAATAAAACAAAAAATGAAAATGTATTTTTAAAAGTTATGTATTTTTTTCCTCAATAACAAACTAGTGCAACACACACAACAACAAAAATAAATCACACCAATTGGAATACAATTTCATATATTCACATAAAAGAAATAGAGAAACAAATTAGAAAAAATTACTATTTAAAATGTTTTAAAATTTTAATTATTATAATTACATGTCTTATATATTTTTAAATATGACATTAATCAAATTTAATTACAAGTTTATAAAATATTTTGAAAGAATTAGATAAAAAAATAACAATGTAACCTACACAAATGGAAAAGTGGAGAAGATTTTTTTTGTTGATGAAATAATAAAATTCAATTTACTCCAAAATTATTATTTTTAATTAATTTAACCAAAGTATTTTATAAATTACTAATTAGGTTCAATTTCTATTAGATTTTAATCATTAGATTTCTGAAAATTTTTTAATAAAATTTTAAAATTTTTTCTATTTCTTTAAGAATAACATATGGTTTAAATTGCACTAAATTGAAAAATTAAAAATTGAAATATCAAAATAATATTTTATAATTTATATATATTTAGAATTTTTTATTTTCTCTATCTTTAACTTTTGTTCACATATTCTTTTTTATATCTGCTTATATATATGTATATAAAATGAAATATAAAAATAAAAAATTAAATTTAATAATTTTTTAAAACTACTTTAGTAATTATTTAATTATATATGTGAGTACTATTAGATTATAATTGAAAAGTTGAATAGATATAACTTACCTTTTCAGTTTTTAATTTTAAAAAATAATTGATTATTTTAATTTAAATTTGTGTAAAAAATTATTAAATTTTTATATTTCTTATATTTGATATTTATTTCTTAAAGTTTTAAATTTTATTTTTTAATTTAAATTTTATATATTTTAAAATTAATAATTTAGATCAAGTTAGTTAATATAAAAAAGTTTTGGATTGAATTAATTAAATTAAAAAGATTTAAGTGAATTGAACTTTTTAAAAAGTTCTTTCAGATTAATTGCCTAAAATTACTAAGTTAATGAGTTAACCGATTGCATCCAAATTCAGAAGATAAATGGTACTTTAGCAGTTTAGCCTATGGCACTCTACTAAGTTAATGAACTCCGATTAAGAAGCTAATGAATGGAAGTGACAGTTTTAAAAAAAATGTAAGTTAGAAGTAAATAATTTATAGGTAACTATCTTATCTTTAACTAAAATTTATCACAATCAATGGTATCATTTCTTTTATTTGTGGAGTTAAATTAAAATTTAAAAGGAAAATTATATAAATAGTATCAAAAACTAAAAGGATTTGTTAATTCAATTAAATATCTCAACGAAATGAATTTATGAAACAATATTTTTAATAAAGTTGTAAGCGACAAATTTGATTTAAGTTGTACATATTAAATTTAGAAAAAAACTATTTTTAGGTCTCTGAACTTATCGATTTTCATTCAGTTGGTCCTTAATAAAATTTTAATCTTAATTGGGTCCCTGAACTTTTAGTTTTGTAAGATCGGCATCCTCACGTTAACTTCTGTTAATTTGAAAATAATTTCCGTTAACTAATTTTCCATGTCATTAATATTAATACACGTCTGAAAAAAATTATATCCATGTCAGCTAGGGTTTTACATTGATGATGAGTATAAAAACAACCATGGGTTCCTTTCCTATCTCTTTCCCTCGTATTTGTTCTTTGTTATCTTGCTCTTTTTTCCCCTTTTCCCAACCTTTCCAGATCATTCTGTTGGTTTGAAAAAAAATGAGTGAAAATATCGTGGAAAATTTTTCTGATGCTGAGGAGGTGTTGGAAGAAATTCCTAAAAGGGCCGAAGTTTCGAAATGCTTTTGTCAAAAGGAAGCTATCATGTTGGTGTCATGGACAGATAGAAATCCTGGGAGAAGATTCTTTAAATGTGCTGGAGAGGAGATATGTAAACGATTTAACATGTCGGCTAGGGTTTTACATTAGAAAATTTGAAATTTAAAATTTAAAATATGAAATTGTTGTGTACCCCTAAAACAATGGGATTTGCATTGCTTTCTATTGTGAAATTGTAGTTCCATTTTGCTTTTATTTTTGTTAATGATTTTGGAATAATTGTTATGAATAGGGTTGTTGCTATCGATGGCATGATGAGAGGTATAGTCAGCATATATATGATATGTTGAACAAACTGAAATGGGAATCAGAAGAAATCAAGATGGAAAATTTTCGACTAAAAAGGTTGTATGATCAAGCAAAGGATGGAGAGGTTGAGATTAAGGAGAAGGAGAATGTTGTGTTGAAAAAAAAATTGAAGGCTGCAATTGAAGATGATGTTATGCGCATGGAGCAACTTAAAGCAGCAGAACAACAGATCATAATGCTAAAAGAGACTGTGAAAGCTGGGAAGCAAGAAGTGTATATGATTAAGGGTGAATTAAAGGCAGCAAAAAATTTCCAACAATAAAGCTCAAAAAATGAAGGACTTTATGCTTGTTGTGATTATAATTTCCATTGCACTACTCTTTGGTGTAATGGTTAAGAAGTTTTAAGTATTTGTATGCAGTTAGTTTATGTAATGGAGTAATGAACTCTTATTTTATGCTTGTTA
Organism: Mallotus repandus; assembly: GCA_949671775.1. Taxonomy (NCBI): domain Eukaryota; kingdom Viridiplantae; phylum Streptophyta; class Magnoliopsida; order Malpighiales; family Euphorbiaceae; genus Mallotus; species Mallotus repandus. The sequence continues at coordinate 11,801 of CATIWM010302481.1, forward strand.
CTCTATGTAACTTGCAAATGTTTATGAAGCTTAAAGACTTCATATTGTAGGAAATGTAAACTCTTTTAGTAATCTAAATAGTTTGTTATGATTATCATATATATAACCCTTGTAGTTTGCTGATGATTTTGGTGTAAAATGCTATTTTGCCATTGTAAATATGTTGTGCATGAAATTTATATATAACACAAACATAAATATATACACAGTATAGCAGTAAAATCCAATGCACAATATTTGACTTTAAGAGACACTACTTGCCAACATATGTAATAGAATACCTCACTGGGTATATGTATCATTAAGATAATATTATGAAATCATCCAAAGTATTTCTATTACACATTCAAGGCTTGTTCAAGTTAAATGAGACCACAAAATGGTCCATGCTATTTAAATTAAACTATATCAGATCCGTAGCAAAATAACTTGTAAAAAATTCATCCATCATAGCTTAAGGCTCATTGTGTTTGGTTCACAGTTTTTGAACAAGCAGTACAACCTTTCTTTCTCAGCTGGCTTTGTTCCTGCAGTTGTCTACCAGTGACTGCTATATTTCCTTGCCACTTCAGTCCCTGAGTGCCGAATCCTAACACATATTTACTTCCACCCAAAGATGGTTGTGAACAACTTCTAGGTCCAGACAAAATCCTTGCATTTTTTGTTCCAGGCTACAAACAATAATGAACCAGAAATTTAGTTTAATCTAAACAACTTCATTTTTAATAACTTGAAAAAAATAAGATTAACATGCTTTTATAACTAACATTTAATATAGTTTCACCAATGTTTAAGTTGTGAAAGCATCCCATTCCAGTCTTCTTCTTTCCACTAACCTTAACTGGGTGTTTAGGGGCAGCTGCCTTACCTTTCTTTTGCACTTCATTACCATCAAAACCAGATTTTTCTTTGCTTAATCCTTGAGTTTGCATAACACTACCATTAACAACTGATTTGCCTTTGCCTTTTTCTTTAGTTTGCACACCACAACCATCAACATTTGTTTTTCTTTTATCATTTTCAATTGGCTCTTGAATACATATACCTTTTGTCATCATGCTTTTGAAATCATTCAATTCTCTAACCTTTAATGCAGACATATGTATCCAGTGTTGCCTATTTTCAGAAACAAATGCATTAATATCAACCATATTTGGACTTACAATAGGTTGACTTCCTGAAGCAGATGGAATTTCAGGTTGAGTAATTGAAGTGGTTCAAAATGCTAGTTGACTACTATGGGATGACAAGGTATTGTCTACAACTTTTGTATTCCTTCTTGGTATAAATTCCTTCAATTTGAAAAATAATACTGAATATATGTAATATTATGAGAAAAATAATACTGAATTTAAAAATATGTAATTTTTACCTTCTCTTTAATTTTTGTTTGTTTCCTTGGTATATGCATAAATTCTTTCACGAACTCATCTGCTACTGACTTTAGGTTGCAACCTGATTGACTTGTAGTATTTTTTTTGCCTTTTTTTCATTGGTTTAGGGGTGTAATCCTGAAAATGAAAAACCTCAATCAAATCAAATAAATTCTGAATTATTCATGAGAAATATAATAAAAATTTAAAAATAAGCATTGATTACCTTCTCTGTTTGACTTGGACAGCCTCTAATATTATGTCTTGCTGACTTGCACAGTCTACATGTCATCACTCTTCCTTTTCTTGACAGTTTGCCAAATTTTTTTGGCTCATCAGGGTCCTTTCTTCTTTTAGTTTTTGGCCTACCAGGCATTTTCCTATGTAGAGGTGGGTGAATGGCTTCATGTCCAATCTCCTTCCATAAGTACTTTCATTTCACTAGTTTTAGCATATTGCTGTAAGCTTTTAGATACCTATCTTCTAAGTACCATTCATCAACAAACTTCTCTGGCTCACTTTCTGAGGCATATACATATGGCATGTTGACAAGGTATCCAGTCAAATCCCACTCTCTGCATATGCATGTCTTTTTTTTAATGTCCACAATATGCCTATCATTTGGATCATATACGCATGTGATCTCATATCCATCATCTCCATTCCACTCCATAAACCAATTATATGCTTTTTCTTTGTTCTTGTCAAACTTAACTTGTGCTTTTGGTGTCAAGTTTGAGATCCAATTTTTACCAAATCTTCTTTTCACTTTTAATCTTTCCATCTCTTTAATTCTGATTTCTTCCAACATGCTTATAATAGGCTTGTACCTAGCATCCAAAATCCAACCATTAAAGGTCTCCGATAGGTTATTATAAAGTACATCACACTTTGATGTTGTGTTAAAGAATGCCTTGCAAAAAAACTCTACATTATACTCCAACACATCTTGAACAATGCCATCACCCATTCCATCTAACTCTTGTAAGTTTCTCTTCAACTGTTTTGGAAATGTTGACTTTGCACATGTCCAAAATGCAATCTTCCTTTCTTCACTTTTCCATTTTTTTGCCCATGCTGCATAGACGTGTCTTGCGCACGTTCTATGCTTAACTTGAGGCAATTCTTCCTTCATTGCACTGTCCAAACCCTGCATAATATAAATTAATATTATTTTATATGATTCTATAACTTATATATTTGAAAAAAATGAAAATTAATTTTAAAAAAACTCATAAATTTTATATACCTTCTGCATGTTCGATATGATTATGTATCCATCTCCATCCCCAAGGGGTAAATTATACTTTAGATATCTAAAAAACCAGCCCTAATTTTTTTTATTCTCAACTGACACTACCTCCCAAGCTATTGGGAATATTTAATTGTTCCCGTCTCGACCAATAGCATATAATAACTGCCCTTTACATAACCCTTTTAGGAAACAACCATCTAACCCAATTATCTTCCTACAACCAGCCAACCAGCCCTTCTTACAAGCATCAAAACATACATAAAACCTCTGAAAATAATTTATCACACTCCCATCTTCTTTGTAAGCTGTCATAACACATGTGGTACCTAGATTGCTTTCTTTAATAGCCTCAACATAATTATGCAACTAGCTATACTCCTCTTTATAATTTGTCACCATATCAGTTATCACTCTCTTTTTAATGTTTCTACACAAGGTCTCACTAACCTTCAGTGTCAACTCAAGCTTACATAACTCAATCAAATCTTTCAATTTGATAAAAGGTTGACTCACTAACCTCTGCCTGAGATGTTTAGCAAAATACTTGGAGGTTGCCATTGGGTTTTTATTCACTCTATGACATTTATGCTATGGGATATATGTCTTCACACATAGAGTGTCATCATTATGTTCTTTTGAAGCAAGAAAGACCCAAGGATAGCCTATCATACACTGTGCTCTAATCCTTTCTTTGTCATTTTTCACAAAATGAATTTCTAAGCCTTTCACAATTGCATATTTAGCTATGGCATCCATGCATTCTTCAAGATTTTTGAATATCATTCCAAGGCAAAAAATAGGAATAGGTGAGTCTGGATCAAACCTTATCCTATTATGTTGTCTTCTTAAAGCATCACCCCACATTCCTCATCAGTTTCACTATAATAGCGACCTAAATTATCACTATCATAATACACACTTCTAGTTCCATCATCAACTTCATCACCACTGCCATATACATCATCATCCTCCATTGCATCTATATCACCAAGTATATCTCCCTCCTCTTAATTGTTATCTCCCTTTCCAGTCTCATTCCCTTTTCTCCTTTTGTACCTACTTTTTTCTTCAACCTATTTGCCCTCCTAGCATTTTTTACCTTCCTCCTAGAATCTTGTAATTCATCATCTTCATCATCAATCATAATACTCACATCCATAACAATATTATCAAAGGTTTGTTATGGCAACCCATCATCCATATCAATGTCCTCACTCAATTTACCACCCTCAATATCATTTTCTACACTCTTATCAAATTGATCCTCAGGTTGTTCAGCTATATTAGATAGCACTTCAACATTTGGTGGCGACTGTACAGCAGGTTCATTACTACTCTGGGCATGTTCAACATACACCTCCAAACAATCTCCATTTTTTAAATGACTTGCCACTTGCATTAAACTAATGTCATCATGAATTAAGATGAAATCACCCCTTAAATGCACTCTTCAATATAAACCAACGATGACTTCATAACCTAAATCCTTTATGATAACTTAATTCTGGAACTTTTGAGTCCTGCGATCAAGCAATCAATAAATAAGTAAGGTAAGATGTGGGGTTTCCCCCACAAACCCTCCGATACTTAAGTTAGAAAGGGTAGAGTGAGCGTTTAGAAAGATAATGAGAGAATGAGAGCTTAAGAGAATATAATAGAATGAATAATTTTAGGGGAAGGGAGGAGTATTTATAGAGAATAAGATGCTCAAACCTGAGAGGAATAAGATTCCTCTTCCTTATAGGTTTTATCTTCGTTTGAGGCAATTCCCCTTGATCTGGAAGTCTTCCAAGTGTGGGACTCTTCCTGATGAGGAAGACTCTTTCCTACTTGGATTTGGTTTTCCTTGTTCTGCAAGTTACTCTAATTTAGGAATACAAGTTTATTAGTTTGAATAGGAATATACCTAAGGGGTATCAAGAGTCCCCCCCACGAAAGTCTAGTTGGATATTTATGTCCGACTATTCCTGATATTAAGGAAGCTATAGTTGGTGCTTGGATTGATACGTGCTAAAGAATGTCTGCTAGTGACGGGTGAGCTGAGGTGGCTAGCCTCAGTCACTGATGCTGAAGATGCCCAGTACTGAGTCTCAAAATGATGTCAACAGAGAGAAAAATTTGCCAGCGGACTTGGATAGACTCGCTGTTATGAAAAAACCTGAGGGATTAACTCGTCATATAAAGAATTTGATGAAACTAGCCGTCGCTGGAGTTTTTAGTGCTTAAGGCTTTATTTTGACCATGAGGTCTCTCGATGTTATAACGAGGAAACGAGGCCCGAGTGCCTATGACCATGAGGTCTCTCGGTGTTATGACACGAGGCCAGAGTGCCTGTGACCATGAGGTCTCTTAGTGTTATGAAATCAGGCCTGAGTGCCTGTGACCATGAGGTCTCTCAGTGTTATGAAACGAGGCCCGAGTGCTTGTGACCATGAGGTCTCTCGATGTTATGAAACGAGGCACGAGTGCCTTGAAAAGGATGCGCTTTAGATGAGGAAGCGTGAGCATTACGCCTGTTGATATGCCTCATTTAATTTAAGAGTCATCACGTCCGTTCATATGTCAGAAGACGTGGCGAATTCATCGGGGTTCTATCAGTTGGATAGTCACATCTTTTGAAAGAACAGTGCTTTGATAGTTGTAATGATGGTTCTTTAATGTCAGACTGTACATGACCATTATGTCCTTGTGGATGTTTGGATGCTAAGGGTATTTGAGGTCCATCCAGAACCTTCCTTGGGTTATAAATTGAAGGATGGCCTTAGCAATTTTCAATTCTTTGCTTTATGTTAATCTTCGTCTCCATTTTCCTCTTCTACTATCACTGCTACCAAGTTTTCTTTTCTCCAATCTGCCTGCTGTTTCAAAGTCTCTCGGGTTCGATCATCTTCCTGCTTTTGAAGAATCTTTGCTTTCCAGGTAAAGATAACTTCTTCTATCTATGTTATTTTTCTTTTTTTAATTTTCTGAGTTTTTAGTGCTAATGGCTCTACGAGAGTAAGTGAAATTAGATCTATTTGAATCTAGGGTAGATGATGGTATGCTAGAATGGTAGAGGCATAGATTTAGGATTCCCTAAGAATTTTTGCTGCATACCACCAATAAGAGGGTGCATGAGCCTTACCTTGATACTTTAAAAATGGTAGTATACCAATACCAATTAGAGGGAGGGCTAAGATTCCTGATAGATCCTTTCATAAAGTTGTTTATGAATAGATATAACATAGTTCCTAGGCAACTTCATCCCAATAGTTATAGAATTTTAACCGGGTATATAGAGCTTATGCATAGGGAAGGGAGAGACCTAGACTTTGACATGTTCCGATTCATTTATAGTTTGAAAAAGAAAAAAAAGGGAGCTTACATTCTTGCTATCGGCTATTCCCGGTCTGAGTCTATTCATGAGACTTCCGGACATACCAAAGTCCTAGAGGCACAAATATTTTATTATAGAGCATCCCACAGAGTTTTTCATTATCCGACACATATGGGTCGATGCTTTTCATGATGTAAAACGTCTAAGAAAGATACCTGATGATGACTCAGACTTAATAAGAAAACTTCATACTCGGAGCGTGTTTGAGGGAATTTCAGTCGAGAATTATTCTTGACGATATCTTCGGAGAGTACATAATGGAAACGATGGTAAGTGTTGATCTTCTTGGAGGAATATTCTTATTCTTCTTTTCCTTTTTTGATTTGTAGATGTTTGACTATTATACATTTGCGGCCGGGATACTACTTTCAGATGCTGGTCTGGAGGAAGGTCAAGATCAAGGGCAAGAACTAGAGATTACTAACCTCACACTAGGCAAGAGGAGCCTTCCAAGACTCCTGCTGAATAATATGTCGAGGTTGTAAGAGAACCTCCAGTAGAACATACTCGGAAAAGGGCTTCTAAGTCTTCCAAAAAATATGTCAGGGGAAAAGAGATTGCCGAGGATGAAGAGGAATTGGCGGAGAATTTTTTTTCAAACGTCCAAGGCTTCCCGAGTGTCCAGATGCAAAGAAATGGATTCTGAACAAGATAAGTCCACCGAGTTTTCAGAATCCCCAAGTGAGAGACCAGTACGCCGAGTCTTTGCGCCTACTGTGTCACATCCATACCCTAATTATAGATACATTTGCATTTACATATTTATTTATTGAATTGAAGTGTAAGCTAGTAGATATAGTTAGACTAGTATATCGGGTTAAGCCATGATTTGTACTCGATCTTAGAGTGAGAATTTTTGAATTTTGATGTAACTCAAAATGAGTAAAATTATGAGAATAAAAGGAATTAAGAATAAAAAAATAAATTAAAGAGTGAGAATTAAAGAGTTTAGGATGATTTGGACTGAATTGAAACAAATATATGTTCTAGAATGGACAATTAGAAGTTTCAAGGTTAATAGGTATTATGAATGTTTCATTAAGGGCTAAAATGAGCATTTCACCTTATAACCTGTCTAAATTAATTCTAAAAACCTCTTTTCCTTCTCCTTAAGGAAAAAAATTCATGGACATTAGTGGGCAGCCTTAGATGTTAAGGAAAGAGAGAAGAAAGGAAAAGAAAAGAGAAGAGAGAAAGAGAGAGAACAAGGGGCTGCAAACTTCTTCAAATTTTGGCTTACTTTTCAAGTTCAATTTGATGGTATCAAACACTTTTTAGGCTCCAATCTTTCTATTTAAAGGCTTTGGTGATTAATTGGTTAGTAATTTATGAGTTTTTGGTTGAATTGAGTTAGGTTTTGCATGCTACAGATTTTGGGTTGTATATATCTGGTTTGATAGTCTCTATGTTTTGATCATAACTTGAGCTAAAGAGCTCTAAATTGAGTTTTATTTGATTCTATGGAAACTTAAAAGAGTCCTCTAAAATTTTGTATCTTGATGTTGAGCAAAATCAGTCAGGAAGTTAGACCAATAAAAAGAAATATTTTGATGCTCACTCTGTTCGTGTATAGTGACCTAGTTGTGTTCAGTAGCTTATATCTCACTCTACACTTGTCAAAATGAAGCAAAATTTTTAAAATATTTAGTATACATATAAAAATAATACTGATTAAAATTTAAGCTTGAGATTCATTTTCTACAAGTCTAGGCAATTTTTTGCAAGTTTGGCCTGAAACAACCCTTTTAGAGTTAAAGGGGCAGAATTGTGAATTTGAGTTGGTTCACACATTTTGCATATCACGTGGGGTTGCATGGTAAGGAAAGTATTTGAGAATGTTATATTGATAATTTTTAAATGAAATTTCATGTTTTAGGTGCTGGAAAAGGAAAGGAAGGTGCTGGTGTGAATTGAATAAAACAGTGAATCGGTTGTGTTTATTTTGGAAAGCTTGAGTAGATGTTCAAGCCTTTTACATCTTTTATAATAGCAATTAAATGATTATTTTAGTTATGTTTAATGATCTTGAATTGATTTATTAAAATTTTTTCAATTCATCCTTTGTGACACTTGAATTACATGTTTTAATTTTAAGCTTTAAAGGTTTCAAGTATACGAATTAAATGTGTTAATTATATATGCTTTGTTTTATGATTTGAATTGCGATTATTTTTATTACTTGGTGATTGAAATGAGCTTATGCTCAACCTGATTTTACTTCTTTGAACTATGACGAATATTGATTGATTTTGAATGGTTATTAAACCATAAATGTGATAATATTGTTTTGATTGATTATTTGGTGAAAATGGTTTTTTTTTGTGTATTACCACCCTATATGAGTTGTTGAATATGCTGAGATGATATATGCACATTTGAAATTATGTTGGTTGTTATTGCACAATAAACAACAGGGTACTTGATTGCAGGGCGGTGAAGGAAGAAAGGCCATTCCGTGCTAATGTAGTTGAAGGGTTAGCCTTCAAGTGTGCCTAGATTGAATTGGTGATGGCCTGTATGTTATGGCCTTGTTGTGATGCTTGTTTAGGGATGGTTAATACGTGTGAAAGGTTGTATTAATGTTTGTAAAGGTATGTGTTTTACTCGACTAAACTTTGTATAAGTTTAAAAATAAGAATGGTTTTGATATTTCAAGTGGATTACAATTTGATTTTAATTACTTATTATGCTGATTTGAGATAATTATTATATTTAGTTTAACCAAGTTGTTTTCTGCTTGGAATATCTATTCATTGAGTATTTTAGTACTCATTTTACTTTGTTTTCTAAACTTTTCAGATAAAGGGGCTTGATAGTTGGTGAACAAAGTCTAGTGAGTGTAGATAAAAGTTCAAGTAAGGTTGGCCAACATCCTTGTCAGAGAAGCCTTGTATTTTGTTTATTAACTTTGTTTCTTATATACTGTAAATGATAGTATTTTGAAGTTAAACGATGGTGGCTAGATTATATGTAAAGCAACTAGTTGGAAACATGTTTTGTATTGCTTAAATAATGTTCACTATTACATTTTCATTATATAATTACCAAAATCAATATAATTTAAAAGCATGATTTTCTATAATACTCAATTTTCTTGTACTACAGCTGTTATTAATAAACATATCAATTGTAAAGTTTTTATTTCCTAAATGACATCAAACCCTTCCAAGATAATATTTCCAATTTTATTAGTAATGTTTATAACATAATTTGACTAAATTAAATGCTTGTTGAATGGTTGGTTTTAAACGTCCATCTCAGACTACGTGAGACGAGGTGTGACATACCGGATGACATCCAACGGTGGAGGGATGTAGGTAGAGGCGAGCTATATAATAGCCTGATTATATATGCCTTGGAGGTAAAAAATTAGAACATATCTTGTTGCAGCAATAAGTATTTCTTAATATACTAATGCTTCCTTCTCTACTTACAGATGGCCCAAGGCCTATTGCTGGCTAATGATCAGCATTTCATCATTCAAAGTGAATACAACTTTAAAGGCGCCAAGGTGGGCACCATCGCCGGGGATTACGAAAAGAAGCTGGGTGTGACAACTCGTGCTTTGGAACTTACAGAGGCACAACTTAATAAGGCCAAGTATGAGGTGGAGTCTTGCAATGAAAAGATCCGAGATCTTGAACATACCCAGGCCCATAATACTGAGAGGATAAAGGAGCAAGATTTTGAGCTTGCCATGCTGAAGGAAAAGTTAGAGCAAGAGAAGGAAGGCTGAAAGGATGACCTGAAATCGTATCGAAACATAGTGTCCAGGTTCCTTAAGGCATACAAATCTGAGCTTAAAAGGATTCTGCTTGCTCAACGTCTTGATCTAGACTTTTTTGAGTGTGATAAGATAATATCTAAAGACTTGGTGAGAGTGGTTACTGCTGATGTTGCTGCTAGTAAAGCCGCCAAGAAGCACCGAGAGGGCCTAAGAGTCTCCAAGAAGTCAACCACTATTGAGGGATCTTCTTCCGATCATCCAACGAATCCCAATCATCCTGGAGAAGGGTCCTCAGCTGGAACTGGCCTCGCTGCTGCTACCTCCATTGTGTCTGAGACTCCTACTTTGAGGGATGCAAATGCTTCTACTGAAGTTAGCTTAGTGCCTTCTGAATCTGAGGCTAATGTAAATACTTAGGTTTTTTCTTTTTTTTGTAAGAACATTTATGAAGGAATGAAATGGCGCTTCTTTATTAGAGTTTATCTCTCTTTTTTTTTTCTAGTAAAATTTCTTTTACTGATAGTATTTCCTAAGGCTATTCGAGCTCCAATATTGAGGCAATTATTTTCCTTGCCATCTTTTATCTTGTATGCACCCTTGGTGGTTTTTTCGGTGACTTGATATGGGCCTTCTAAATTAGGTCCAAGCTTGCTAGTTCTGGAGCTACCTTTGCCTATATTTGCTCTTCTCAGGATGAGGTCTTCGACTTTAAACTACCTTGGTTGGACATGTTTGTTATTATATCTGGCTATTCTCTGCCTCTATGCTTCCGAGACTTCTTATGCTCGCTCCCTTTGTTCTTCAAGCAAGTCTAGGAAAATTTGACCGTTGAGATTGTTGATGTCTGGATCCAACTCTCCAGAGACTCGATAGCTCTACGAACCAATTTCCATAGGAATAACTGTATCCATTCCGTATGTCAATCTAATGGGTGCTTCTCCTATTGAGCCTCTGGGTGTTGTTCTATATGCCTAGATGACATTGTTGAGCTCTTCTACCCAGTTTCCCTTCTTTTCATCCAATCTCTTCTTTAGCCCTTGCATAATGATTCTGTTAGTAACTTCCATCTGCCCATTTGTCTAAGGATGAGCTACTAAAGAAAATCTCAGTTTGATGCCCAATTTTGAACAAAATGCCTTAAATTTGTCGTTGTCAAACTGCTTGCCATTATTTATGATAAAAGTGTGTGGTATGCCGAATCTACAAATAACTTATTTCTAAAAGAAATATTGTATCTGAGCCTCAGTAATGGTTGGAAAAGCTTCCAATTCTACCCACTTTGTAAAGTGATCAATTGCCACGATCAAGAACTTCTTCTGAGATGTAGAAACTGGGAATGGACCCAGGATATCCATTCCCCAAATAGCAAAAGGCCATGAGCTTCCAATAGGATGCTAAATGTTGGAAGGTTTATGAGTAAGATGGGTAAACTGTTGACACTTAGTGCATTTTTGAACTAGCTGGAATACGTCCTTGGACATGTTAGGCCAGTAATAGCCTTGTAATAATACTTTCTGGACCATGGAATTTTGAGCTTCGTGAGCTCCAAAGATCCCTTCATGGATTTCTCTAAGCACATAGTTACCTTCTTCTAGAGACACACATTTTGACCATGGATGTGATAGTGACCTTCTGTAAAGTTTGCCATTATACATGGAGTAATGCGAAGCTTTGATCTTCAACTTCTGCGCCTGAAGCTTATCTTCAGGCAGGATTCCGTGTTCCAGGTATTGTATAATTGGCTTTATCCACTTAGCTACCTCTTGAGCATTCATTACTTCTTCTTCCTTGATGCTCGGTTTGGTAAGTTCCTCGGTTAACTTGAGTTCTTTAAACACCTGGTTAGCTTTAGATTCTGACTTGGCTAACAAATCTACTTCTGAATTCTCACTTTTGGGAATTTGTAATATTTCCTATTATCCCCCTTCATGCTCCAGCTTCTTTAGCAGCTGCTTGGCTTTTTCCATATATTTTACCATGCTCGGATCTTTGACATGGTGTGTTCCTTTGACCTGGCTGACCATTAGTTGGGAGTCAAAAAACTTTAAGATGTTCAGCTTGGACTTCTATTGCTAGCCTGAGTCCTATAATTAGTGCTTCATACTCGGCTATATTATTTGTGGCATTGTATCTAATTTGGACTGCATATTTGATGTTCAATTTGTTTGGCCTAATTAGGACAACTCCAGATCCGGATCCTTGAGCTCTAGATGCTTCATCTATGTATAATTTCCACTTCGAGTATGAGAGGAAGACGGCTTCTTCGAATGTCATCTCTTGTATGAAATCTGCTAGTGCTTGAGCTTTTATCTACCGACGAGGCTTATAACTAATGTCAAATTCTTCTAACTAAACTGACTGTTGGACCAGTTGTCCTGAACCTTCTGGTTTCTGGAGAATTTTCGCAAGGGGAAATGAGTTATAACAGCTATGGAATGTGCTTGAAAGTATTGTCGGAGTTTCTTTGATGTGTGGACAATTATCATGGCGAGTTTATTTAACATAGGATACCGGGTTTCTAAACCTCTGAGGATCTTGCTAACATAATATATCAGGCTTTACTGACTACCTTCTTCCTAGACTAACACCGAGGCAATGGATTCATGGCCAATAGAGAGGTACAAGTATAAGGTTTCACCCAGAACTGGTCTGCTGAGCAATGGTGGTGAAGTCAGGAATTTTTTTATTTCTTCAAATGTTGTTTGACACTCATCATTCCATTCAAATTTCTTGGAACTCTTCAAGGCTCGAAATAATGGTAGGCATTTCTTGGCTAAACATGAGATGAACCTTCCTAGAGCTGTAATCCTACCATTGAGTTTTTGAACCTCATTCAGCATTTTGGGAGCTTTCATATTTAGAATGGCTTCTATCTTTTTTGGGTTTGCCTCTATGCCCCTATGTGAGATCATGAATCCCAAGAACTTCCCTGCCTTTACTCCAAATACACACTTATCTGGGTTTAGCTTAATCTGATACTTATCTAGTATGGTGAGTATCTGCTCGAGATCTTTGGTATACTGTTCTACTGTTTGGCTTTTAACAATGATATCATCTACGTATACTTCTACGTTTTTCCCGATGTGGTCTTGAAATACATGATTCATCAGCCTTTGGTAGGTCGCACCAGCGTTTTTTAGTCCAAAGGGCATGACCTTGTAGCAATAAAGGCCTTCATAAGTAATGAATGATTTTTTTTCCTCATCTTCCTTCTTCATGGGGATCTGATGGTATCCTTGAGTGGCATCAATAAAACTATAGAGATGGTGGCAAGATGTTGAATCTACCAACTGATCAATTATTGGTAATGGATAGCTATCTTTGGGGCATGCCTTATTGAGGTCTGTGTAGTCAACACACATTTGGTACTTCCTATTAGCTTTCCTGACTAACACCATATTAGCTACCCACTCTAGGTGTGCAACTTCTCTTATGAATCCGACGTCCAAAAGCTTTTTTGTTTCTTCGGCAATCACTTTCTGCCTCTCGTATGAAAACTTTCTTTTCTTTTGGATTAATGGTTTCATTTCTGGTAGAATGTTCAGGCTATACGATGCAATCTGAGGGTCCAACCCCACAATTTTGGTCGTTGTTGAAGTGAAATTATTAGAGTGTCTAGTAAGAACTTCACCAATGTTTTTTCTGATATCTTTATCTAGCTAGCTTCCAATTTTGACTGCCTTTCCTTCTGTGATCTGCAATGTTTGGACGTGATCAACTGGCTCTAGATTGGCACCTTGTTTTTCTATTTCTAAAGATGCCAGGGGAAAAGCTTCCAGTTGAGGTTTAGAAGCCAGTTGATAACACTACTGAGCCATTAATTGATCTCTGAGTATGGTTATGACTCGGTCTTTTAGAGGGATCTTCATGGTCAGCCTTCTAATACTCGTTGCTACATCAATCTTATATAAGATGGGTCTTCCAATGATGATGTTATAAGTAAGTAGAAGATCCATGATGTTGAACAAGGATTGGGCTGCTTTTAAGTCTCTTGTTTCCTGATTGCCGAATTCTATTTCCAGTTCTACTACTCCCATAGGTTAGGTTGTTCCTCCGCAGAAGCTGGTGATGGGGTTTTTAATGATTGTGAGATCAGTAACTGAGCCTCCCATAGCCTGGTAGGTGCTCCATGAGAGTGCATTGACAACGCTTCCCTCATCTATCAAAAGCCTTTTCACTAGATAATTTCGGATGTATGCACTTACGACCAAGGCATCATTGTGGGGATGCTAGGCATGTTCTCCGTCTCCTGGTCTGAATGTGATAGTTGGTCTTTGTAATTGGATTTCTTCTCTCCGAGATCATTTCATCCTTTTTTCTTTAGGTGATTCTCCTCTGACTATCATATTAATGACTTCAGCCACTTCATTTCGAGCCTTCTTTATTTTAGACTTGTCATTATTCTCATCTTCAAAGTCTCGATATCTCCTGTTTGTATTAGTAAATTTACCGAGTTTGCCATTTTATATCAATTGCTTTATGGCTCTTTGTAATTCTCAGCAATTGTTAGTGTCATGTCCATATTCTCAGTGATATTGACAATAGAACCTTCTATCTGCCATTGCTCTTTTGTTAGGACTCGATCTTTTTGGCACGGGTATTCCCACCCTGTTGCTCTAATCCATATAAGGACTTGCGATTTTGGAGCATTCAGGGGTGTATAGTTTTCAATTCCTTCCTGAATACACATATCGGGCCTCCTGCTGGGCTTCTAAAATAAGGACGTTGGGCTCTAGGTCTCTTTAGCTTGGATCTTTCTTCCCTGTTAAAGGATGGTCTGTCATCATCCTGCCGTAGCCTTTTGTCTTCATCGAGTTTTATCAGTTTCATTGCCATAAACATGACTTCAGAGAAAGTTGTAGGCTCTTTAGTCATAATCTTATCTTTGAGCTTCCCTAATCACGTCCCATTTTTCATAGCCTCTATTGCCACTTCATCACTTAAATTCTTGATCTGTATAGCGACCCTGTTGAATTTGTCAAAATAACTCCTTAGTGACTCTGAATCTTCTTGTTTGCACATTCTGAGATCATTTCCATTCTTTATGGGTGGGACGTTGGTGATGAACCGAGTTTTGAACTTCTCAACTAACTCTTCAAAGGACAAGATAGAATTCTTAAGAAATTGATGGAACCATCTTTGAGCAGTCTTAATAAGGGTGCTGGGGAAGACGCAACATAGGATCCCATCGTTTTCATTCTGAAGCATCTTCTTAGTTCGGAATGAAGAGACATGGATGATCGGATCTCCTATTCCGGCAAATTGATCCAGTTGAGGTAGCTTGAATTTAGAAGGGATCTCAGTTTTAACAATCCTGCTTACGAAGGGTGTTGTTCCTTCTAAGACACATTCATCTTTCTTTCTCGGCCTAGTCCGACCTTTCTGAATTACTTGTTCTACTTTCTGAACTATCTAGGAGTCATCTAAGGCAGGATGGTTTGTGCTTGATCCTTCCGGATCTTTCTAAGCTCCTTGTCTCCTCCAAGGGTGCTCTGAGTTGCAACAGGTGGTATGATCACGTTATTCTCTGGATTAGCAGTTCTGGGATTATTTTCTTGAATTAGGGCATTCAGTTGTTGTTGTATGAGGGCTATCTGGGCTTGGATGCTTTGAATCATCACCTCTTTATTTGTGGTAGGCAGATTGAGTGTTTGAGCTACTATGTTAAAATCTAGCATATTTATAATTGGTGTTCCTGAAAGGATTAGAAAAGGTATAAAAGGGATGGGTCGGCTAGTATGGTATAGGGGGCGTAATATGGAAAGCTCGCGCCTAGGGTTGCCTATCCTTGGGTACTTCCAGAAAAGGGGTTTTAGATAATGGTCCCACATAATGGATAAGAGTTAAAATATCAATAGGCAGGATAAGAGTCGATAGGTTAGTGGGAGGAAAAGAAGCCGAAGGAGTTATGGGAGTGTCTGGGGTTGTCACTGGTGGATTGAGCTGAGTATTGGTAGTTGGTGGTGGACTTGATGCCATGTTTAGAGTTGCTTAGCTTGGTAGATTTGTGATGGTTTTGATTCAAAAGTTCTCACAAATGGCGCCACTTGATAACTTGATTTTGAAACTTCTGAGTCTTGCAATCAAGCAATCAACAAAAAAGTAAGGTGAGATGTGGGGTTTCCCCCACAAACCCTCTGATGCTTAAGTTAGAAAGGATAGAAAGAGAGTTTAGAGAGATAATGAGAGAATAAGAGCTTAAGAGAATAGAATATAATGAATAATTTAAGGGTAGGGGAGGAGTATTTATAGAGAATGAGATGCTCAAACCTAAGGGGAATAGGACTCCTCTTCCTTATAGGTTTTATCTTCGTTTGAGGCAATTGTCCTTGATCTGGAAGTCTTCCGAGAGTGGGACTCTTCCTGATGAGGAAGACTCTTTCCTATTTGGATTTGGTTTTCCTTGTTCTACAAGTTACTCTAATTTAGGAATATAAGTTTATTAATTTGAATAGGAATATACCTGAGGGGTATCTCTTCACATAACTCATGATTTCAGGATAGGAAAATCTATCTAAGTCTAGCAAGTCAGACATGTAAACCTTTCCACCCACATATTTATATTTATGTTTCGCAAAAGTTCCCCTATGATGTATACACACAGAAATGTATTCAGCAGACATTTTGAAAAAAAACACAATATATCAATATAAAACATAGCAAAATAAATATTAATAAATAGAATACATGCAAATACTATAAAATTATAATGACCAAACCCTAAACAGACGTAAAGGGGACTACAAATAACATGTAAAAAACCACTCTTTTTTACAGTGTATATTCTCTCATCACAATATTCAATTAAGGGACCACGAAAACCTTACATAGAAAGCACAATATATTAATATAAAGAGACAAAATTTTCTATAATAATCACTTGGAAATTTTGCTTTCTAGACCACACAATAATAATTGATGCTTCTCCTAACAAGAACATGTGACAACGTCCCCACTGTCTCTTTAAAGTTTTCATCCCAATATCACTGACCCATCACCAAATGCGACCCTCACCACTCTATGTAACAGCAAGCTAAAGAAAAGAACAAAAGATGGAAAGTATTTAGTGACAACAATAGACAAACAAGTGCAAAATTAGTAAGGTTTCAGGAAAAAGAAAGGGAAAAATAGAGTAAAGGGTCTGACCAAATAAAAAAGAAAATAGACAAAGGGGCAAAAGGGGCACAGCTTTCTGAAAGAGATTGCCTTTTTTTTAAGGTTAGATTTTATTAAACAATGTCGTTTTACAAGGATGTGTGGAACCTAGGTTGCCTAATTAGAAGCTACATGTCATTTTTTTTACCTATTCGCAGATAACAACGTTTGAAACCACACACTTAACTTTCATTAACGGGAGGATGCTAATCTTACAAAAATAAAAGTTCAGGGACCCAATTAAGGTAAAAATTTCATTAAGGACCCATTGAACAAAAATCAATAAGTTCAGGGACCTAAAGATGGTTTTGTCCATTAAATTTTTAATAAGTTGTACATATTAAATAGAACTAAACTCCTTTTTTCTAACATGATAATTTCATTAAACAAAGAAGAAGTACATAGTTTAGCAAAGGAATGCAGGTGGAGTACAAACATAAGATTAAACTACTTATAAAATTATTGTCTAAGAGGTATATCAGGTAAAAAAGCAGAACTGATGAATTTACAGCACTAACAGTCGGTTTAAAGCACTACGATGGCTTGGATTTCCACTAACAAAGCACTTCTGTCAATACAAGCTTCTACAAAGCATAAGATGTCTAAAAAAATAGAAGCTCGATGGTCCTTGTCCGGTGTGTGCTATTCCATAGATTTGTTGCTTTCATTTGTAGAGACCAATTACGTTGCCAACAGTGAAGTAGCTAACTCTCTGGCTACAAGGACAGAGGAGACCGATCAAATCACCCAAGAACCAGGACGTTGTTGATCAATCTACACACAAACTAGAGCCACCACCTTAGCTGCTCCAGTTGAGACAACACCGCTATCATCACCTAAAGTCGTTGAAAACCTGCAGTGGAAGGTAGTTTTGTTATCCTGGAAGGAGAGCTATTCTCACAGCCGCTGAACTACGATCAGCTAAAGGAAAAGTCCTTTGTGAAACTGTATCGAGGATGAGCTCGTTTGAGATCACCAAGAGCAATCGATGGTCACCACTGCCTTCAAGATGGAAAAACTAGACTCCATTGAGGAGAGCAAAACTATACCAAAAAAGAAGCAAAAGGATATAAACCTAGAAAGGGCAAAATTAAGGATAAAACCAGGTTATCCTTGAAAACGAAGAAGAGGGGCAGAGGAACCAGAGAACTCTGGAACCACCGACCCTCTCTCGTTTTGTTCACTTAACTAAACACCTTTTTTATATATTATATTTGATTTTCATTTTTTCTCACTCTAATTTTTTAAATAAATATTATTTTTATTTTGTTAACTGTTGTAATTGATTTTCTATTTTTAATTTTACTTTAGTTAAAATTAATTTTTCTTTCACAAATTCTATAAAATTTGAAATTTTATTTTATTTATTATTTTCTTAATTTATAATGGCTAAATTTTTATTTTCACTTATTCAATTAATTTTTAAAAATTAAATATTATTTTTATTTTAATTATAATGGTTGAATTTATTGTATTATTTCTTATTTTAATAATATTTAATATATTTTTAACAGTTAATTTTTTGAATAAAATAAAAAGTATTTAATTTAATTTACCGAACATACAAGGACTTTAATCAATAACATCTATTAGCTTTGGACTCCCCTAGCCAAGCGGCTGCCGATGGTATTTTCAGAGACTGTCATGGCTCTGCTATCCTATCTTTTGCTCCTCCAGTTGGTAATTGTTTTGCATTTGAGGTGGAGCTCCTCGCTATTGCTATAGCTGTTGATAAGGCTTCAGTTCTTGGCCTTTCCCCAATATGGATAGAGTTTGATTCAATCTTCATGGTCCACATGCTTCAAGCAAAAAATATTTCAATTGGTCCTTTAGCGTGTTCATAGGGAATGGCAGCAATGTATTTCTCAGCTCAACTCTATTCGGCATCATCTCAGCCATATTTATCAAGAGGGCAACAAAGTAGCAGACAAGCGTGCCTCTATCAGACTTCGTTTACAGCAACCTCAGTGGTGGTCTTCTAATCTGACATGTTGTTATGAACTTATGTGTAATGAAGCAGATAGTTTGGAATCATACAGATTCCATTAGCTTATTTTTGATTTTTGTTTCCCTTTTTAGGTTGTTCATGATCCTTGTTATGAACTCTTTAGTTTATTCTTTAATATATGGTGGTATCTTAGTGTGTGATGCTTGTGCTAAGGAGGTGCCAACATAGTTGGGATGTCTAGGTGCACATTATGACAATAAGTTCCCCAACCTTTTATTTAAAAAAAATCAATAAAATCTATCAGAGATATCATTTCAAAAAAATTTTACCATATTTAATTGGGTATAAAATTAAATACCAACAAAAAAAACTAGTAAGTTTAGAGCTATATATGTAATTTTTCTAATTTAGTTTTTGAACTGATTTTTTAGGATTAAACCAGATCATCATGTTTATAATTAAGAGTTATAGGTGTATATATGTTGACCCTTTGCATGGTTAATATTATGATCAATCTCAAATCAATATTGATTTTAACTTTAACAATCAATTTTAGTTTCTAACTTATATAATTAAGTGTGTTTATAAATTATTTCAAAAAAAAGTGTGTTTATAAGTAAAGTTCATAGGTGCAATCAATAGACCTTAAATTGAAGTCCAAAAAAGGTTATTTGAAGATTGAATTGCCCCTCATAGTCCCATCACTGTCATGAGGAGGATCATGGGCATAAACCTGAAAAAGAGTTTGAGTTATGAAGATCTCACTGATGCTTATAGTATGCACTCATGATCGTGAGCGGTGTTAGCACTAATTTGGCTTCTTCTATAACGATTAAATGCAGGCACAACGACTAGCATTTCAACCCTTATGATCATATGACACCTCCCCTCACGGTTGTGAGCAACGTTGTTTCTGCAAAAAGTGAAATAAACATTAAATGAAGATGGAGAAGTGTTGGGAATGAAAATCAAAGCTCCAACTATTAGAATTTCATCCTCCACTATAAATATCAAGCCAATAACTCTTTTAAAAAGTTAATTAGTTGATTGAAAAAATGCTCAAGTGATTTCATCGTTAAAAAGACTTTATAATATTTTCTTTTTCCTTGAATATTCATTTTTTAAACAAACTCTTGTTGAATTTGTATCTACTCTTCTTGAGAGAGTTAGGTGTGTGCTTAGTTAATAGAATTCATTCTTCTACTCTTTTTTAAAGTTAAGAACTAGGTAATGAGAAATCAATTAACATTGGGTTAGTGTTATGCCTTTGTGAAAATCACATATTGTACAAGGTTGTAAGTTAACTTTGAAAACTCTTGTGGGAAAGTTTAAATGTAAGCCTTGAAAATACTTGAGAATTGGTTGAGTGCAAGCCTTAAAACACTTGGTGAAAGGTTAGTATTTATCATTAGTAACAATTTTGGTGAATATAATTGGGTTTGAACATCCTAATTTGCGGAGAAATAGGTGGAAGATAAAGGATTAATTGAGAATCAAAAGTCCCTAAAATCATTGTGTACGTGTGCTTGCCTCATTCTCATTATTTATGTTCTTATCTTTGCTCTAATCTTCTTTCATTGTTTTTGGCCCTTGATTTTCTTAATTAACCTCAAAAATTTTATTTGTCATATTCATTCGCTCTAGGGCACTTTCAACATATATAGTTTTAACAAATCAGAATTAGGTTTGAAATTATTATATTTGTTTTTAAAATTTTAAAATGGGAACCTTTCTAACAATATGTTTGAAGAAGAGGAAAGAAAGGAAAGAAAGAAAATGGAAAAGGGGGTGTAAAGAAAAATAATATTATTTTTTATTTATTTCTCTTTCTTATATTTGGAAATAGAGGAAAAATAAAAGTAAGAGAAAAGAAAATGATAAACTTTTAATTATTATTTTAGTCTTTCATCTCTAAAATTTGAATTATATTTTATTATTATTATTATTATTATTATTTCCCATTTTCTATTGAGAGATAATTTTGAATGGAAAATAGTTATATTTTTTCCTCCTTTATTTTTTTATTTCTCCAAATATCAGAAAGTTATTTTTCATCTTTATTTTTCTTTCCTCCTTACTTTTCACCATTCCAAACTTAGTCTAAAAGGTTAAAATTAAATTAGACTCTCAATTTTATTCTAAAGTCAATATTAGAGATTTATATTTTTCTAATCGGATTTAAAAAAAAAAGAAAATTAACTAAGCCATATAAATTTAACAAATTGATTTAACGCTTAAGTAAAAAAAATTTCAACAAAGGAAGAAAGTTTATGAGTTTTTTAAGAATATATATCATTTATTTGTAAAGTTTTAAGTTTTTTTTTTAAATTTTAAGCATATAGAATATTTTAATTTTAGAAAATATTCAAAAATATTTTTATAGGTTCAAAAATTTTGTAAATTTTACAGTAAAATGATATAATATTTTAAAGATTCATCAATATTATTTCTTAGTTAAAATAATTTTTCTTTAATTAATTCTTAAAATTAACTTTTTACTTTAAAGAATTTAATTTTAATTTTTTTTAAAATAAATAAATATAACTTAGCTTTAAAAATTTTTATATAAAAATTTAATATGGACTTTTTAGTAAAATGGAGTCGTATTATCATTATTATTTATTTTTTTAATGCAAGACAATGATGAGGTAAGTACTGTATCTGGCGGCCAAGCTTACCTTAGCTAATGATGGCACCTGCAGCTATGTATCGAATTAATCAAAAAGATCAGGTGGTTCCGTGCAATCATAATCACTTGTGCATGCATTAACAGCGTAGCTTTGCTTTTGTTTGTATGTATCATCACCATCATCGTCATCTTTTTTTTTAACAAATTACATTTACCCCAAAATTTGATTTAATTTATATTTATCTCCCTCTTATTTGATAATTTAATATTTATCTCCTCAACTATTATTTCGTTAAAAATTAAGGACATCTATTAGAATGTCATTCTTCTGTTAAATAGTATATTAAAAGACTAAATTGCCCAACAATAATCTCCAATTTCTAGAGAGAAAAAAACACATTATGAAGTGAAAATCACAATATTGAAGCCAAACAACACGTTAACAAAACCAAACAAAAATGGCTCACTTCGTCTTCGGAACTACTCAAATCCCTACAACAACAACCACTGCTAAAACGCTGCCATTGTTAAAATTGAGTCTACCACCAATTCCACAGCTATGTCCGCGCCACCACTTGTCGGCAACGCCTCACCTTCTGAGTTGTTGTAAACAACGGAGGAATCTTACAAATAAGTGTGCCTCTTCTCCTTCTTCTTCTTCTCTGGTTATTGATGGCGGTTGTGGTGAGTCTATTGCGGCTTTAGAGCGGTGTAAAATGGAGCTTTGTCGATCTCCAAATGCCTGGCTCCACTACAATCGTGAATTTTTTATGAGCTTTGTACACATAATAACATCAGGTTTGTAACCTTTATCAACCACACACTCAAGAAAGTAAAGTGATTCATTGTACTTGCCTACTTTGCAAGACCTATGTAGCAGTTTCATGAGATGTACCTCTTTGAAATTAAAAGATAAGACATGGGTTTGTCTTGTTTCAGTCCAAACCTGACCTTATTTGGGTTTTTGCAGCTAACTACAGTGTTGAGAAGTGTATTCGATGTGGGTTTTAGCTATTTTGTGGTTAAGAGCATTGTATAAAGGATAAAATCAGTGGAAAATAGAGTCATGATAATGGTTTCTTGATATTGTGTTCAAAGGTTATAGAGAATCTTTTTTTTCCTGGCAAAAGATTTATGGGTAGAAACAGAGCAATTTTTTTTTAAGAACTTGAAGATGGAATTTTTGCTAGAAAAAAAACGAGTAACAAGAACATGGAACTTTGTTCAAAAAAAAACAAAAGAACGTGGAACTTGGAAGTAAAGCCAGGCAGCCAACGTCTGCAGAAAAATATTTCATGTAGATTTTGATAAGATTACAGGACATACGTTTTGGTTGTGGCAGTTACTGGTATGACAATTTTCCAGACACTACAATTCAAGGGGGAATCCATATTTGGTCTGACTGAGAAGGTAAATGACACGTCTTCAATACTTTTGTCCTCTGCCAAGTATTTAATGAATTTAATGCAATGAAGCTGAAGAAGAAGAATGTCTTCAAAGGGATAAACAAGAACAAGCTATTCTTAGGGATTATCGGCATAACCATAATGGTGGAATTTCTGAAGAAATCCACAGACACAGAGATTGAGAAGAGGTGGAAGAAGAAGCAGGGTTGATTTTGGTATTTTTTTTTTTAAAAAATCTTAGCTTCGGTGAACTCATTTTTGAAGACTAATAGCAATTTTCATGTAAATCTAACGGGTGTTCTTAATTGTTATAAGAATTATAATTGAGGAGGTAAATATTTAATTTTCAAATAAGAAAGAGAAAAGTATTAATTAAGTTAAAATTTAGAAAGTAAATGTAATTTGCTTTTTTTTTAATAGCAAATAACATCTTAACCTTTTCCTACTTTTAATTTTTTCATATTGCATTGTTGTGCTATTTTTTTGATCTATCGTACTGCTTAATTTTTAATTTCAGGTATATTGAACCCTTATTATAAAATTGACAATTAATATCTAAATTAATCACTATAATTTAAAAAAAATTATTCAATTCTTATGATTTTTATTATTCACAATTAAATCTATACAATTTATAAAATAATTCAATTAAATTTATTAAAAATTTTAAAAATTCTATATTTTTATAATTAAAATGTCAATCATCTATTTCTAATAAATTTACAATAGAGAGTGTGTATATGTATATATATATATTATGACATACTTTAATTATACATTAAATATTTATATAATTAATACAAAAATATGGCAAAAATTGATACAGTAAATTTTATAATCAATAAAAATACATGAATTATTTAACAAATAAAATACTAGTGAAAAATTATAATATTTATCAAATAAAAATAAATAAAATATTATTGCATATAGTCATCTCTCTTGTAATTAATATTTAATAAATTAATAATTTTATTAATTAAATTTTTTAGATAAATAAAATATTAATTTACGAAAAATTCTTGGGTGACTTTATTTTTTAGCTACTTTTGTTTTACTTTATTTTTATCACTATATAATAAAAGTATATTTTATAATTTAGTGATGATTATTAGCAAACTGTACTTTACTTCATAAAAAAAGAAAGTAGTTGTATGAGGTACTTAATTGGTTATAATATTATCTTTAAGGGTATGAAATTTAAATTTAAAATTTTATTAAATATTTCATATATTTTTTATTGATTAAAAATTTATTATGAACAAATTATGACATATTAATGTATTAATTACATAAATATTTAATACACAATTAAAATATATCATAATTTTTATAACTATGTATAATTTTACTATTATAAATTTATTAAAAATATATGATTGACATCTTAATGATATAAAAAAGTACATAATTTTTAAAATTTTTAATAAGTTTAATTGAATTATTTTAGGAATTTTATGGATTTAATTGTCAATAATAAAAAAATTATAAGAATTAAATATAAAATTTTGAAAATTACAGGGACTAGTTTGGATAGTTTTAACTATTAACTTTCCAATAATTGCTATTTAGAGTAAAGAGGAGTAATGTGCAAGAAATTTTTTTTTTTTTTGAACGAAGGGGAAAGACTTGAGAGTTTAGAAAGGTCAAGATACATTTTGCCCCTTTTTATTCTTTACGCCAGAATTTTATATGTACTTTTCTTAACTATATTGCTACTGCCAATGCAATTACCTCTCTTTAATTGCTTTCAAATAATTTTAATTAATCTGATTGAACATGAATACGACCATAAAACGATTAAAATTTTTTAATAATTAATTTAATGTGATTATATACATTATATATTTCAGATGTTGAATTATTATTATTATAGTATTGTTGCTACTTTAAACTGAATCACCGTGAGTTAACCAATACACGTTTGATTAATGAAAAAAATAAATTTTAATCTAGAGATTTAAAGAAACAAGTACAAAAATTTAAGTTTAATTCTGAATAAATGTGATAAAATTCTGTCTAAACAAAACCTTAAAATACATATTTATAGAAAATACAAGCCACCAAATCCTAAATAAAATTATAAATAAAGTAGGAAATAAAAGTATAAAATAAGAAGAAAATAAAAATATCCTTAATTAAATAATGATCTCAAATAAAAAATAAAAAACAATTCAAAACCAAACATAGCTATTTGTAATGCACGACTATGTTGAAATGATGCATATCAATGTGCATATATTGTCCAGAATTATTCGCTCATAGATACAACTATGTCAAAACTGCATATAGCCGCATATGGTTAGGCACATCCATGTCAAAATTCCACACAACCATATTTGGTTTCAAACTTTCCACCATGAGTTGAATCGCTTAGTCACAGCCGTGTACAACTTCCATGCACCCATGAACACTCTGTGTTAGTCACCTCCACTTGTACAAAACTTGTCGTCAAGTTTATACTTGAGATTTGAGGTTGTTCATGCTAAAGAAACAGATATTTTGAATACCTTAGTGCCTTTGAGAAACAACTCAAAACAAATACTTCAATTTGAGATTTTGTGGTACCAATAATTTGTTGAATAGAATTAATAGTTTTGCAATTAAATTTTGTGACTCTAAAAAAATCAACATATTATAACTCATCAAAAAGATCTTGCATCGTGAGCTTCTTGATTTTCTAACAAAATCACTTTACGTTTGAGATTTTCAACCTCACCATTAATATCTTTTTCAACCCCATTATTATTTTCTTCTTCATTCTCCACATCACTTTCTTCTTTTCAATTTCTTGGTCTCTCAAAATTATCTCTTTCTCTTCTACCTCTTATTTTCCAAGTTGAATTGCAAATAACCATAAATCAACTTCCTTATTTGAAGTATATTCATCATAG
>CATIWM010302482.1:0-22270 GCA_949671775.1 Mallotus repandus
ACTACAACCAAAATAAAATAAAATACAAAATAAATCTACAAGATGAATAAAATAACCCTAAAATACGTTTGAATACAGAAGCTAATCCATGGCATTCCATGGATCTTCATAGATTTTGTTCACCACCACGGATTCAAATCACCCCATCCAAAATAATAAACACGGAAATAAACAAGGATTAGTAACCAAAAAAATAAAAATAAGAATCAAATCAGAATCAAATCAAAAATAAATAAATAAAATAAGAAAGAAAAGAGTTCAAGAAAAACTAGCTATGATGGATGCAGTATTGATTGGCTCCTCAGAGGTTGTGTTAATTCACAGTTTGAATGGATCTCCAGGATTGATTCACATATTCCGGCTTGTTTTCGTCAAAACCTTTTACCGAACGAAAAAGAATGTGTTTTCATAAAACTCTTTTTTTTTCTTTTCTCTCTGCCTCCTCTCGTTTTCTTTTTTCTTTTCTTGCCTCTCCTTTTTTTTCTCTCTACGTTCTCCTCTCCTCCTTTTATTCTCCATATATCCAAATCCATTTTACGGGATAAGTGATTACGTAGAGATAAAATGAGCAAGGTTACGTAGATTGGATAAAAGATAAAGCGGAACAGATATACGTTAATTTATTTGTTATATTTTTTATATATTTTTTATTAATTAATTAATTTTCAACCAATCAAATTTAAGAAAAATTAATAAAAAATTCAAATAAAACAAAATAAAAAAGAATTTACGAAAATCCGATCGGTACTCTAGAATTCCGGTCGGAATTCTGTAATTACGATCGAAATTCTGTAATTCCGACCAGAATTATGAAATTCCGATCGAAATTCTATAATTTCAACCGAAATTCTATAAATTTCCGATCAAACATATGGAATTTTGATCAGAATTTTGGATTTCTGATAGGAAATATGGAATTTCGATCGGAATTCTGAATTTTCGGTCGGAATTCTATATTTCTGATCAAAAATCCACTATTCCGATTATTTTTTTTTAACATTTAATTACAAAAAGACCCTTGAAGGAAAATAAAAATTTCCAATTTAGTCCATAAAGATGCAATCAAGCCTTGGAATCCAAAATTCAAATACTATAGACCTATTTGCGACAAGTTTTCATCATCGGAGTCCTCTTTCGCATCCATACTCTAGTTATCCTGAAATTGGGTGCTTACAGACATGTTCTTCCATGCTCTTCGAATACACCAGTATATCATCGATGAATATCACTACAAACTGATTCATAAACGGCCTAAACACCCTATTCATTAGATCTATAAAAGTTGATGGTGCATTAGCTAATCCAAAAGACATTACCATAAACTCACAATGGCCATATCTAGTATGGAATGCCCTTTTAGGAATATTAGCTTCTTTGATTCGTAATTGACGATAGCCCAACCTCAAGTCGATCTTAGAGAAGAACTGTGCAACCTAAAGCTGATTGAACAAATCATATATCCTCGGAAGAGGTTATTGGTTCTTGATAATCACCTTATTCAATTCTCTATAATCAATGCACAATCTAAGTGTACCATCCGTCTGCTTGACAAACAACACTAGTGCACCCCAAGGAGAAGTACTGGGTCTTATGAAACCCTTATCCAACAACTCTTGTAATTTCTCATTCAACTCCTTTAATTATGTAGGAGCCATCCTATAAAGTGGCATAGAGATAAGAGTTGTGCTTGGAACCACATCAATTCAAAATTCTATCTCCCTCTGAGGTGGTAAACCCGACAACTCATCAGGAAACTCGCAAGCTATAGGATTATATAAAATGGATTTTTATTCTACAGCTGTGTCCCTGACCAATTCCAAGTATCCTTGACACCCTTTTCTTAGCAACTTTCTTGCCGTAATGGTAGAGGTAATATTCTGATATGCAGAACTATTATCACCCACGAACTTGAATTCCTCTTCATCTGAAATTTTGAAAATATGACAATCCACAATGGCATAATGTTGAGACAACCAATCCATTCCCAAGATTACATCAAAATCCATTACAATCAACAATACCAAGTCTACGGGCAACTCTCTGCCTTCTACTAATATAGGACACCCAAGAAGAATAACATCGGTGTCCAATGAATCACTTAGAGGCATGACCACTGATAAAGGAATTGCCATCCTCGCAGTATGCAAACCTGATTTTGAAGCGAACACAGGAGACACAAAGGAATGGGTAGCACTCGGATCAATTAAAACTCTAGCAGTAAAATAACATA
Organism: Mallotus repandus; assembly: GCA_949671775.1. Taxonomy (NCBI): domain Eukaryota; kingdom Viridiplantae; phylum Streptophyta; class Magnoliopsida; order Malpighiales; family Euphorbiaceae; genus Mallotus; species Mallotus repandus. The sequence continues at coordinate 2,231 of CATIWM010302482.1, forward strand.
CCGGGAGTGTACCTTCTACCACTGTATTGGATGCCTGAGCATCCTGCTACATGAGAGTGAAAACTCTGGCTTGTCCTCTACCTCTTTACTGACTAGTAGAAGCATGCCCAAATCCTCTTGCACTGCCTCCACCTCCTCTACCTCACCCCTGCTGGGCTACAAACTAAGAGGTTCTCGGGTACTGAAATGGTAACGGCTGAAACTGAGCTGGAGTTACACTAGCTGTAGATGACTAAGGGAACTGCTATTGAAATCCTGAATAAGGGCATGATCTGGCATAGTACCTGATTTGTCAGCATCGAAAGTATGCTCTTGGAGGCATATAACACGGTCTCCAATGGACTCTCCTACACGTCTGATAAGTAATAGATGTAGATCCTATGCTACCATTTTCTAAACTCTGTATGCTACTACTGTTGGTAGTACCTGAACCAAATTCGATAAGTCTGCGGGCTCCATTGCAGCCATGTCTACTACTCTTATGAACCCTCTGCTAAGGTCTCTGGCCCTGCTGAACAAATCCTCTAAGCTGACTATTGGAGCCTATCTGAAATGTAGTATGTTGAGTACTCTAATATCCTCATGCTCCTGTACCTCTAATCTGATAAAAATTAGGCATAACTCCCTACCTAATAAGCCTAAGTTCGATCTCCTTCGCTAACTCAGTCACTGCCACAAGAGTCATGCCTGCAGTAGGCATCCCAATAAAAGCAGAACCCAATCCGATAACATAAGTGTTGACGGTGAAGTACTGGTCTCTCATCATATCTTCAGCATATCAGGAAAGTTTGAGGAACTCCCTGGTATACTCCTCTACCGACCTATCACCTTTGGTAATGTTAGTCAACTGGAGTCGGTAACTCATCCTCATAAGCTCTAGGCAGAATTATCTCTTGAACTACTCCCTTAACTGAGCCTAAGTGAATGTCACCATATGGGGCTGAATCATCTGTACAAACCAGTCTAACATTGGCCCCTCAATTGACAGCTTCACAATGAGTATCCTCTGATAGTCGGTGTGTGTAATCTGAGTCCTCGACTCGATTGCATCGAGAAAGTCTAGCAAGTCTGCAGTCTCATCAAATTAAATCCTGTCGACTCTAGTATAAAATAGTATTGCCTCTAGATCTGACATACCCTGAACTCCCTGCTGAAATAGAAGCTACATAGGCCGTACTGCCTAGGATATAGCTGCTGCACCCTGCTGAACTCTTAGTGCGTAGGCAGCTTCCTCAAATTTTTGGCCTGCAGGTTCATCATCCTGCAGCTCTCTCTGTCTATGGCGACCTGCCGCTCCTCTTGGTCTACCTCTACCCCTACCCCTATGCCTAATTGGTGGCTTGAGGGTTGAGCTTTATCCTGGTAGGACTCCTTATCCTCAGCCTTATCGACCGGTGGAGCGAATCGCGCTCTCCTTCTCATTTTGAAGAAAAAAAAAAGAAAACACACAATTCAAATAACAAACAGATATCCTAATGGTATGTAGAAATCTAAAAGCAAGGAAGACTATTCAAGGACATAGTCGAACCTAATTGCTGCAGTAGTTTCAAAGAAAACTCAAATTCTATCAACCTACGTCAACAACATTAAACCTAGGCTCTAATACCAACTTTGTCATGACCCAAACCCGGGAGTCATGACCAGTGCTAGAGAATGAGAATTCAATTGAATCTGAAACCCCATAGCAAGCCTTGAACATAACTTTGCTACCAAACATAACCACAAATATGCCTCAGAATTAAAACCTTTAATAATCTTCCATAAATATTATTGCAATAACATATTTTTACAATCAGTCAAATACATACTACTATCAACAGCATCACAACATACCACAACAAGTACATAATACTACTGTAGTGTCTAAGAAATACAAGAAAATGATAGTTTAAAATTTACATAGTTCAGCCGGTGAAGAAAGGGTCCGGCGAAGAGGATAACTGGGGGAGGTCTGAAGAGAAGAATCCTGAAAAATAATTGAGGGGCATCAGACCTCACTGAGTGAATTATTATTATATATATGCATGCAACCTAAGCATACAAGCAACCAAGCATCGATATAATATTTATATATTTATAATTATGTTTATGTAAGTTATACACACATTTTAGGCAAATGCTCAAAAGCAATCTCTATAGTAATGCAATAGATAAAAACAAATGGAGGATCAGAGCAGAACCCTAAAATTTTGTAACCTCAAATACTGTACTTCACTAACCATTAAATTTCTTAATTCCAATATATTTCTCTTTTCCAATTTGGTAGTGGACTAGCCCCGAAACACTAAGTCAACCGAGCTCTCATAGCCACACCCCTCTCTATCCACAAAATCTCAAGGTAGTGGACTAACCCCGCGACACTAATTCAATCGAGCTCTCGCAGCCACACCCCTCTCTATCCACAAAATCTCGATAAATCATTTAATCATATAACCTCATATCAATCAAAATTTCATAACCTAGCTTCTAGCGTACTAGTGCGCATACAGTCTTAGTGTAGCCCACTAGGTAGCACGTTCTACGGCTATCCTTCAAAATATTATATCAAAGATAAAATATTGAAATCATATTAAAATATGAACGGCATCCAAATTACACTGATACTAATTTTATTTAAATATATGAAAACATATATATATAATAATACGATAATAACAATAATTAAAAGTGAATGCAGCATAGCATATTAAATTCACATTTTTTTTTATCAAAGTATGGATGCAATTATATTTTCTACATGCAATGCATACATATAATAATAACTCACAAGTGGAATGCGCTCCTCGACTCTAATTTGATAGGCCTTGTCCTGTAGGCCTAGCTCTCGGTACAACTATAGAAAAATAATAAAAATTATAATTATAATTTAAGTCCTAACCTTATACATTATAGATTTCTAAGGAAACTCGATCTAAGACATGACTCTACTGAAACTCAAAACTTAACCAAACGTCGATGTTACATTTTACGAGAAATCTACCCAAAATTTGACAGAATCTCCTTTATAAAACAGACATCTCTCTACTAAAAGTAGAGTCATTCCTACACACAAACACATTTCAAAATTATCCACAAATTTACATCTCGGGTTGGGCCCCCCGAACTACACTTATGCCCAACCAAAAACCAAATTAACAACACATATAAAAACATATAATTTTCTCAAATCACTGATATTACATAACAATATAGTTAACTAATACAAATTAGTTTATTTATATAATAAACATGTAAAGGAAATTTATTTCCAAATAAATAATAAAATTTCTTGTTTATAAATAATATTTTGCTAATAAAATTCAATAATGGAATAAAATTTCTATTTTATAATTAAATTAGCATTAATTGTAAATAACTATTAAATTCATTCAATAATGTCATAAAAATAATAAAAGGCTCATTAAAGCTTGGGAAATAATAAATAAATTTATTTTTCATTTATTTTCCAAAATTACTACTAAATAACTAATAATTGAAAATTAATTATAAAAATTATTTTCATACTTTCATTATTTAAAAATAGTCTAAAACAGAAAAAATATCAATAAATTTGAAAAAAATTAAATAATTACTAATTTCTAATAATTTTTCCAAAAATACATATTTAAACATAATCTTTAAAAATTCATACCTTAAATTCTACAAGTAATTTCACAAAACTTCCTTCACAAAGTTTAATCTACATAATTAATAGAATTTAATAAAAATATAAAGATACCCTGGGTCCGGAATAGTAACCTAAATAGTACTCCGAGACCAAAAAAATCTAAAATTTCTAGAAAAATAAATAAAAATCATATTTAGCAAGCTCACAACCTCTAGATTAATTCATCTAAAATTAACTTAGAATTTAATTACTACAAATCGGAGTTTTTACCGGCTTTAATAAATGAAATTGATTCAGGGCTTTTGAACCTAGGAGGGAGAGGATTCAAAAGAGACCGGCGCTGCGTCCTGGGGTGGCCGAAATTATCGCCGGCATGCTCCATCCTAAAACAGCCGAAGAAGAAAGCAGGGGAGGGAGGAGGAGCAGTTGGGGGAAGGCGTATGGTGGTGGCGACATCGGCAGGTGGTGGTCCAGCGGTCTAGCAGTGGCTGGGCTATGGTGTGGCATAAGGGAAAGAAGAAGAAGAAGAATAGGAAAAAAAAGAAAACGATATTTGTACCTTTTTTTAATTATAATATAGTACAAAAGTACAAAATAATTATTATAAAAATAATAATATCTTCCCTTTAATATACACAAATGTCACGACCCAAACCCGAGAGTCATGATCGGCGCTAGGGAACAGAAAATCACATGAATTCGAAACCCGTAGCAAGCCTAAACAACAACTCAACATTAAACATACATATAAAAATACTAAGTAATTAAAACCTTTTAAAGCAGAATTGATATCTTTCATAAATAAAAACACCATAAAGAAACTTTCATAGATAATATCAAAATATAATCTTTTACACTCATACCAGTTCAACATCACTTACTAACACAACACAACAGTCTACAAAAAAAACGTACTACTACTACAGCGTTTACAAATACAAGAAAGTTCATATTAAAATTTTACATAAGTCAATCGGGGTAGAAAAGTCCAGCGAAGAGAACTACTATGAGAGGTCTGACGAGAAAGATCCTGAAAAATAATTGAGGGGGGTCAGGCCTCACTGAGTGAATTATTATTATATGCATACATGCAACCTAAGCACACAAGCAACCAAGTATCAATATAATATTTATATATTTATTTTTATATTTATTTACATGCATTTCATACAAATGGTCAAAATCACATTTCACGTCAAACAAATAAATGCAGAAAGATTTAGGTGGAGGACCGGAGCAGAACCCTAAAATTTTGCAACCTCAAATATTATGCCTCACTAGCCAACAGGCTATCTTGTATCCAAAAATATTTCTGTTATTCAATTTGACAGTTGACCGGCCCCGAGACCCCTGCTCAATCGAGCTACAACAGTCTCACTGTCGGCATAACTCGCCCCGAGACCCCAGGTTAATCGAGCTTCAGCAGTCATACCATTCTCACTCCACAAATCTCAATAATAATTTTCATATCACAAATCATATAATCTTACATCAATAAAACTTTTTAGCCTAGAATCTAGCGTATTGTTGCGCAACAATCCTACTGTAGCCCACTAGATAGCACGTTCTACGGCTATCCTCCAAAACATTTATATTATAAATAAAATAATGAAAATTCATATTAAAATATTACAGCATCCATTATCACAGTTTACACACACATTTATATATATATATATATATATTCGATAACATTAATAAATAACATTTAATGCAATAAAGCATAATAGTTAATAAAATTCATATTTATTCGAAATATGGATACCAATGACATATTCTACATGCAATGCATACATATAATAATAACTCACTAGTCGAATGCGCTCCTCTGTTCTGATTTGACTGGCCCTGTCTTGGAGGCCTAGCTCTCAGTGTAGCTAAAACGAAATAATAATAAATAAATAATTAGAAATAAATTCCTAATTTTTGCTCTATAGATTTCTAAAGAACGACTCGATCTAGGACCGACCTGATGTTACGTTTTACGAAAATTCTACCAAAAATTTGGCAAAGTCTCCTTTGTAAAATGGACATCTCTCTACAAAAATAGAGTCAAACCTGCACGCAAACACACTTCAAAATATTTCAAGGCTCAACATCTCGGGTTGGGCCCCCGAACTACAAATTACGCCCAACCGAGAATAAACATCACAATATATATATAAAAATATAATAATTTCTCAAATCACCAAAATATCTCATAAAATATTAAAAACATTTATTTTCCAAATAAATGATAAAAGTCTAGTTTTTAATATTATTTTGCTAAAAAAATTAATAAATGGAATAAAATTCCATTTTACAATAAATTAGCATAAATTGTAAATAATTACTAAAATCACTTTTTTAATATCATAAAAATAATAAAATGTTCATTTAACTAAAAATAATAATAAATAAGTTTATTTTCCATAAATTTTTTCAAAATTATCACTAATTAACAATTAATTGGATTAACCATAAAAATTATTTTTCATACCTTTATTAATCAAAAATAGTCTAAAACCAAATAATTAACAACAATTTCAATTAAAATCAAATAATTTGCTAAATTTCAATAATTTTCCAAAAATACATATTTAGACATAAACTACAAAAATTAATAATTAAAATTCTATAAGTAATTTCACAAAACTTTCTTCATGAAGCTTATTCTACATAATATATAGAATTTATTAAAAATATAAAAAATTTCCCAGCCGGAACTATCCGGAACAGTAACCCTAAACCCGAAAAATTTCAAAAATTCAGAAAAATAATTAAAAATCACCAATATCAAGATCACAACCTTTAGATCAAATAATCTCAAAGCAATTATATCTAATAAAATCAAATTAAAGCTTAAATTCACAAATTACTAAAAATACCCATAATCGAATTTCTACAAATCGGAGTGCTTACTGGAGTTAACCGGTCAAATAGAGTTGAGAAAATCGAAGCCCAGGACAAGACGAAGAGATTGAGCTATCAAGATCGGTCTGAAGTGACCGGAATCGTCACCAGTAAAGAGAAGAAGATTCCAGCCAAAGCTAAAATCGAGAAGAGGAAGAGAGGGAGGCGAAGGAGGTGGTCGGTTGGCTGCTGTTGGTGGTTGGTGGCTGCTGGTCGGCGATGGCGCGATGACTGGAGCTGATGAAGGTGGCCGAAAATGGTGAGAAACCAAGAAGAAGAAGAAGAATAGGAAGAAAGGCCAAAAATACAATTTTGTATATATATATATATATATTTCAAAAGTACAAAAGGACAAAAATTAAGATAATTTAAAATTAAAATATCTTAAGATAATTTAAATTAAAAAGTAAATAAAATAACTTCAAATCAGGTTACAAAACAAAGCATGTATTAATAATACATAGTCTCCAACCTTGAAAATAATTTACAATTTAGTCCAAAAACCAATAAATCATATCCAGTAAATCTAATTTTACAGTCAATTTTCATCGTTGGGTCCTCTGTCGAATCCCGACTCAAGTCATCTCGAAACTGGGTGCTTATAGTTGCCCCCTTTTGTTATTGTTTGCTTGTCAAATTGCGACAAAGTAAATAAGCACACAATTTCAAAAGTAAAGAGTTAGGATACTTACATGTGTTCATTGAGGCTCTTGCTTGTAGTTATCTGCAGACTTGTGATTGGTGCTTTAGCTACCGTACAACATCAAGCAAAATGTTATATCTACTGTGTAGCATTTAGCAAATTTCACTATATTCCCTGTAGGACATCTAGTGAGGTGAAATTAGCTATGTTCCCTGTGGGACGTCGAGCTATGTGATAAATTTCTCTATATTCTCTATAGGACGTCTAGCAAATGTGATTGATAAATTTCGTTATATTCCCTGTGGGAAGTTTAGCGATGTGATGCTATAACTACTGTGTAGTGCCTAGCAAATTGCACTATAGTTCCTGTGGAACGTCTAGTGAGGTGAAATTAGCTATATTCCCTGTGGGATGTGTTGCTATGTGATAAATTTCGCTATATTCCCTGTGGGACGTGTTGCTATGTGATAAATTTTGCTATATTCCCTATGGGACGTCTAGCAAAGTGATGTTATAACTATTGTGTAGTGTCTAGCTGATTACATTATATTCTCTGTGGGACGTCTAGTGAATTGAAATTAATTATATTCCATGTGGGATGTCTAGCTATGTGATAAATTTTGCTATATTCCCTATGGGACGTCTAGCGAAGTGATGCTATAACTATTATGTACTCATACTCATTCGAGCATTAGAGTAGATTAGATGCACATTTATTATTCTAAAAACTAAAATGATACTCTAAAATTTAAGCAATTTATACTGTAAATCCATAGATTTTATTTTTGTGTATTCTTCCCTTCGTTTGGGTGCAAAGCAAGCATTAGATTGATTAGAGTTTAGAAACTCTCAGCACTAAATCATCAACTGAACATTCGAACTCTGCGAGGCTAACAAAAGAGTACCCTTAAGATCAAAGTTCATGAGTTAAGTTTTTTTTTTTTTGCTCATGATCTCATGAAATGGGTGAATTTTCTTTGAATTTTTTAAAATCTTTTTTGGGATGAGCTTTATCACAGCAACTAAAGGGATAGAATTTTGTTACTTCCCTTAAACACTCATTAGGATGTTTATCATATGGGGTGATATTCTGATGAGCGATTGGTGTTTGCCTTTTTGCTCATCCTTATTATTGTATTGATTCTTTTTTCTTTCCTCATTCCCTTTTGTTTTCCCCTCTTTGATTGTGGTAATGATATCTCTGATCACAGGGTTTTAATACTCCGTTGTTGAGGTTATGGCATAAGGTTGAGTTTGTCCTTCTGTTATTATCATTGATGCTATGACAAAGAAGATCATTTCTCTTCTTGACATTCCTTGCAAAAACATGTTTAGGAGTTAGAGGCCTTATTTTATGATCAAAGAAGTTTCATAGTGTATTTGTTATAAATTTCGAGTGCATTCTTCTCTTTTCTGGGCTGGACGTGTATTGCTGTTGTGTTGGACCTTCTCATTATTGCACTCTATACCCTATATTGACCTTGATGTTACAAAGTTATACTTTGATTGATCAGGAGTTGCGAGAGGCATTTCTCCAATGATTCAATGTTTCATTTCACTTGAGCTTTTTGTAGCTATCAGAGGTACACTCAGGAGCATCTCTTGGAGCAGATTCTTGTTGATCCTTCTGAGGTACACTTATCATCACTCTTTCCCATATTATTGATTTCATAATTTGTGGGAGTAGGTTCTCCTTTTGCTAAAGCTCCAAGTGATATCCAGATGATGCTCCAAATGAGGCTTTTGAGATGAATGTTGAGTCTGAGGAATCTGAGCCTCTATCCATCCTCCTTGAGGTTATCCAAAATGAGGCTTTTGCAGGTGTTATCATCAAATGTATCTCCTTGTTGGATTAATCTATAATTTATTAGGCGCCTCCCTTTCAGAGTCCCGTTGAACATCATGTTCATCCTGATAGCATCGCTCTTCCTACTTTTACTCCTTCAGATGCTTCATATATGAATACTCTAGCTACTTTCCTAAACTTTTAAAATACTAATTGTGAATGTTAGTAGCAGAATATTTATGTAATCTTATCTGGGCTCAAAGATCTTTTACTATGCTAAGCAAGTATTTCACAAAAAATGTATGCAAGTGTATGCATGTTATGTATAATATACAAGATCTTAATAGGTCCTTTGTTCAAAGTAAAGTTATGCTCGTAGCTCAGAGTGTGAGATGCTTCATTGACAACTTATAGGTTTGAGCATTGAATGCTTCTAATGTTAGAGCTTTTGATACAATTTATCGGACAAATGACCAAGCTAGGGGTGGAGTCCATGGCTTGACATTAGAGCTTATTGATGACTAACTCTCTGCATGCCTGTAATTTACTCTTTTCTACCCCCAAAACCCTTTTGCTGACTCTTATACTCCAGTGTCTCATCTTCAGTCTTTGAATGCAGACTCACTGTTTTGCCCCTAATCTATTTACATTTTTCCTGCAGTTTCTTATAGTTTTCTTTCATAGAGATGATGATCCTAAGGTCATCAGTATTCTTTAAGAATGAAGCCAAACTCATGCCTCTTATTCTAACTGAATTCATCAATGCCTTTCTAGCAAACTTTTTATTTCTTAATGCATTCAACCAAAATCTTTTATTTTGCTTTTTTTCTTTTCTCATGCCTTTGTTTTTGCCTAAGCTGCCCTTCCAGGTTTTCAACTTAGCGGGTTGAATTTTTTTCTTTTTTCTTCTTTTTTTTGTAAGATTTAGTTACAAAAGAAACTCAATTTGCTCACTACTATTATTGATCTTTTATCTTATTAACTCTGTTAGTTACAATCTCATGTATTTAAAATGCAAAGGAGTGAGTGAACTGACTGAAGAAAATTCTTGACACCGAAATTAATTGGACTTGCTCTTAGTGGAGTTGGATAAGATGAGGAACCTATAGTTTTAAAGAACTGTTGAGCAAAATATGAGGTTGGATGCTGATGTGACAATTAATGCTAGTTACAAGGTATGGGTTGCAATGTAAGTTATTAAGCCACTTGAATTCTTTAGGTACAAGAAGACACGAGGACTTTATAAAATGAACCAAAAAGGGGTAACAAGAAGAGAAAACAAAACTAAAATAGTGATCTCATAGCTCTTATTTCTTTAGCTTACATTATGCTTTGTTTGTTCCACTTAGATACTTATGTAGTACGATAAAGATGAATATGCAATATTTGAACAAAAATTTCAAATTCAACTTTACTCATTCATTAGGGCAAAAATGAGAACATTCATTACATCACATGATACAACTCCTATGCTCATTTTTATTTTCTTAATTTTATCTAGTTAATCCTTTCTGGTTTTCTAGTCAGTGGACTTATTCATTATTTATTTTTCTCTTTCTCTCTTTTTTTTACATTCTCTCAAATTTTCATCTTTTCTTAGAAGTTGTACCATATGATATAGGAATGTTCTTTGAATTTTCACTTATGCCCATACTGAATGAATATAATTGGATTGAATTTATGTCAAACATGCATATCAATATCATAATGCATAATCTCAAGAAATTGAAAAGTTATTCAAAGAAAAAGAGTGAAAAGTTTATTTACTATTCTAATTGCTAGGGACATTAGCTCTTTTGGTGTTTGTCTTTCTTTAGGTGGCATACACAACAACTATTCTTGCATTTCCTTAGGGGCAGGGACTTCCTTAATCACCTCTTCCTTACTGTCACATATTAGATTCTTAATTTCCTCCGCTTGCAAACTCTCATCATACAAGTCCACAAGTGTCTTGGGGTTCATCATTTGCAGTCTTTCTACTAGGTTAGGCTACACATTTCTCACAATCATCCTTACTTGATCCTTCTCAACCAGCTTATTCTTCATTAGCCCTGCCTTGTTCATGAACCTTGTTAGAAAGTTCAAGAATGATTCATTTGGCTTTTCTTTAGTCAGCTCCAAATCCTTGATAGACACCTCTAACTTGGTATTATACTCATACTACTTCAGGAAAGTTGCGCACAATTCTTTCCAATCAAATCGAATTGATTTTTCCAACCCATGGTACCAGTTCACGGCCATACCTTTTAAAGACAGTACAAATAACTTTGTCACTACAGACAATGGTGCTTCGTTGGTATTCATAGTTGTTGCATATTGACTCAGGTGAATCCTTAGGTCTCTAGAACCATTAAATTTCTACAACTGGGGCATTTTGAACTTGTCGGGTAGCTTGTCACCCCCTATAAATATTATGTCATCGAAGTCAAATGCACACCCCATACCTTGTCTTCTTATTAGTTCCTCCACATTAGCCATTTTATAGGCCAATGTTTGCATTTTCTTGGACTCAAGTTCCTGAACCCGCTCAAGTGATTCTTTATTAGCCTTCTCAACCATGTAGTTTTTCACATCTTTAACTTTCACATCTACAATAGGCATATTTCTAGCAGCATTGAATGGTTGGCCCCCAGCATTTTCATTGTTGGCAGGTGGAGCATCCATAACAGGTGGATTAGCAGTAGCAAGTGTAGGTGCAACAGCAAGTGCAAGTGCAGTAGCAGTCGACATTAATCCAACTAAGGCTTGTCTCAGTTCATCTCGAATCATAGCTCTTATGTCATCCATCAAAGCTCCCTTAATGTCTTCTAGGGTCCAATTTCCTCCTTGTTGTTATTCCATTTCTTTTATTTACTTGGTTGGAGCTGGCGTTGGTGGTGCTTCTATGTAAAGTGGATTGACATGGCTTTCCTCTAATCTGCTAAGGATCTCTTTTACTATTGACTGCAGACTTAAAGTGGCTCTCTTCAGTTTGTCACCTCTACATTTCCAAACAAAAGATGACCCAGATGAATCTATAATGGCTGCAAAACAAGGTGTTAGTATGATGCATGAACTACATGTATACATGTATGTATGATGTACGTGCTATACAACAAGTAGCAAGTAACAAGTATCAAGTCAAGTGTACAACATACATCCTTCCAACCTTATTCTCCACACACGTATTCAATGGTGAGTCTTTTTTCCTAGGATTTTTGGTCTTGGCCTTAATATCGACTGGGGATATCAAGAACCGACGCGCATGCCAAATCTCTCAAAGCAATAAAAGCATAGAAATAGTATTTCTAGGTATAAAAGTATAACCCAATCTTTATTAGCCCAAATGGGCTTTTTAAAGTATGGGCTTAGGCTTTTATAAATAGAAATACCTTATGGCAACATATACCAAGTTAGGTAAATCCCAGGGGAAGTTACTAAGCCACTACATGAGCTGAGTTCAGTGAAAAGGTTAAGGTTCCCGTAACAAGATGCCTTCCTTTAAGACTTGAGTTACAGGCCAAGGTTAGAGGGGCCTGACATCCTTTACAAACTCGAGAGAAGACTACCCCCCCCCCCCTTTAAGACTTAGGTCACAAACTCTGGTCAGATGAGTCCGGTAATCTCTCTTGAACCGAGTTAAGGCTAAGAGTGATGGTTAGTCAATTTACAATCCTATGAAGCTAGTGGAATCAAGGGACTATAAACCAATATCATTGGCTAATAGGGACATGCAAGAATAAAATAATAATTAATAAAATAATTCTAAAGAACACAAGTAGAATCAGTATCTCTTATCCCTAGTGGAGTCGCCACTATAGACGGCGGGGTTTAGCAACCGCAACACTATTTGAGCTCAGGGCTCCAGGGAACATACTAACCATATCACAAAAACATGGCATGGAGAATAGAAGTCACTGCCTAGGGTAATAACTGGGACAAATCAAAGGTGGTGATAACTCAATTCTCTAAAAGAAAGTTAGCACCATAACCAGGAAATTTTGGGTACGGAATACCAACTTCTTTTAGTCTCATGTTCTTTAAAATTAGTTTATAAATTACTATCTTATTATCTAATTACATACAATTTTATTTAAACCCTAATTTAGTATACATCTAACTCCAAGGCAACTAGTCATGAAACAACACATAAAAAATGCATTCACAAGATGCAACATCCCTAAGTCTAAACTATATTGATTTTAATTTGAGTTAGCTAAGTCTATACATTTTATTTACAAAGTGTAATGGAACTAAAGGTGGCCTACATTTTAATTAAATTAGTGAGCTTAAATCAATTATTTTTAATTCTAAAGAAATGTGCCTAAGTTTATCAAATTTTAAGAGGAAAATAGAAATAAATTAGGGGGCCTAATTCTAATTAATTTTAATTTAAATGAAGTGATCCTAAGTCTATTTATTTTTAAAAGAATTGCTTTAATGGGCTGTGTTAAGTCTAACTTAATTTTATTAATTAAAAAGGTGGGCCTAAGTCTAAATTAACCTAATGGGTCTAAATTAATTTTAAAAATTAATTAAAACCATTTTAAAGTCTTTTGTTAATGAGTTTAACCTAACTATGGGCTTGGGGCCCAAAACGAATCAAAAATTTTTTTAAAAAAAATATAAAACAAGCCCAAACAAATAAAATAAAACAAATTAAAATAAACAAACTGTAATTTCTAGCCCTAAATTAAATACAGCCACCATTGATTTTAATTAGGGTTACTAAATTGAGCCTAGAAAGCTAATGGACTTATTAATTAATTAAATGGACCTAAATCTAATTAATTGGGCTAATTAACTTAAATTATCATGGCCTTAAAAGTCTAATCCAATTAAATTACAAACAAAAGGACTTAGAAATAATAAACAAACAAATAAAATAGATATAAAGAAATAAAACAAAATAAAACATGTTTTCCTAATTCTAACCAATTTCATATGAAACCCTAATTAAAATCTAAAGCCACATTAATTTTAATTGAATTTACCAAATGAAACCCTAATTTACTAACCAATTAATTAAAATAAAATTACATGCCACACACAGGATTTCATTATTCCCACTATTGGGGCTATTATAATAATCTACTGACAATAAAAATTAAAATTAATTACAACCCCAAAAATAAATTAATACAAACCCAAAATAAATAATTAAACAAAACAAACAAAATACAAATAAACAAAAAGGTAGGGTTTGCTCTTGATTTACAGCTCTTTGATTATGAGCTTGGTTTCACGATTATGTCAAATATAGCCTTGCCTGATTCAACCAAAAATCAAAACAATAAAGAAAACAAAGAAAAGGAATTAATAATTGATTCAAATAAACAAAATAAATAAAAATCAAAATAAAATGAAATAAAAATTATCAAACAAAATAAATAGAAAAGAGTAGAAGAAGAGATTATTTGAATGGAAACAGTATTGATTCCCCTCAGAAGGTTGATCACCGTTGATGGAAGCCTATGACTTTTGATTTGTTTGTCTATGATTTTAGTTTATTTGGATCTAATTATGGTCAGGAACTAAAAAACTATGTGAAAATTAAAAGAGAAAGCAAACTGTGTTTTTGGCTTCACAGCTAAAATTAGGAATGCAAAGAAAAACCTAAAAGTCTTCTCTCCTGTAAAAGAAAAATATGTATTTATAATGACACAAACCTATAAGCCTTCATAGAGTCCAGGATAAAAATAACTTATTTTTATTATTTATCTAAAAAATAAACTAAAAAAATTATTTTGTTATTTATTTAAAAAAAACGTTTTTATCAAATGAAACAACCAATTAAAATTAAATAAATTAAAAATAAAAATAATAAAAATAAATAAATAAACATATAATTTTGGTTGGAATTACGTAATTTCGGTTAGAATTGGCATAATTCCGATCAGAATTATGTAATTCCAATTGGAATTACATAATTCCAATCGAAACTATAAAATTCCAATCACAATTTTTTTATTTTTTTAAATTAAAAAATAGGTTCTTGAAAATAATTTATAATTTAGTCCAAAAACTAATAAATCATATCCAATAAATCTAATTTTACAGTCAATTTTCATTATTGGGTCCTCTGTCGCATCCCCGCTCAAGTCATCCTAAAATTGGGTGCTTATAGAATGTGGTAGATCTAGCCATATTATGAGGGATTGTCCTAACTTTGTAAAATTTGGCACTGGTACTGGTAGAGGAGTTCATAGCATAGCTAGTAGAGGAGGTAGGACTTCTGGCTTTGGTAGAGGTACAGGTAGAGGTTCAGGAGCTGATGTTAATAGAGAGGGTGGTGCATCTACATCAACACATCCTATTCGGCATGTACAGACAAAGAGTCATTCAATGTAACCTAGGGTTTTTGTGATAACACAATAGGAGGCAGCATCATCATATGATGTTATTTCTAATAGGTTAACTATCTTTAGTGAGAATGCTTATGCTTTAATTGATCCGGGTGCAACTTATTCATTCATTGCATTATCATTCACATTATGCATACTAAGAGAAAAGAGTTTGATGGACCAGGGTTTGGTTGTGGATATGCCAGTGGGTGAATCAATGGTTTGTAGATATGTTTATCGAGGTTGTGAGTTAGAGTTTGGAGTTCATAAATTATAAGCAGACTTAGTGCCATTGCCATTACAAATGTTTGATGTGATTCTTGGCATGGATTTCTTAACCAAATATCAAGCAATAATTAATTGCTATAAGAAGAAAGTAGAGTTCCAGATGCCTGCTAGTGGTAAAATTGTGTTCATAGGTGAAAAGGGTTCAGAGCATTATAGTATAGTTTCAGCACTAACAGTTAAAAGAATGATGAGAAAAGGGTGTGAAGCATTCTTGGCATATGTTATTGACATTGAAAAAGAGGGGCAAAACCTTAACAGTCTTCCTGTAGTAAATGAGTTTATAGATGTATTTTCTAAAGATCTTCCAGGATTGGCACCTGATAGAGAGATTGAGTTCAATATTGATTTGCAGCCAGGGACAATTCCTATTTCACAAGCTCCATATAGAATGGCTCCAGCATAATTAAAAGAATTAAAAGTGCAATTACAAGAATTACTTGATAAAGGTTATAGTAGACCCAGTGTATCACCTTAGGGCGCACCAGCTCTATTTGTAAAGAAAAAGGATGGTACGATGAGATTATGTATTGATTACAGACAGTTGAATAAGGTGATTGTGCGTAAAAGTACCCATTGCCACGTATTGATGACTTCTTTGATCAGTTGCAAGGAGCCAGGGTATTTTCAAAGATTGATTTAAGATCCGGATATCACCAACTGAAGATTAAGAAAGCGGATGTACCCAAAATAACATTTAGAACTCGATATGGGCATTATGAATTTCTAGTGATGCCATTTGAGTTAACTAATACTCCTACTACATTTATAGATTTAATGAACAGAGTATTCAAGCCTTATCTAGATAATTTTATCATTGTATTTATTGATGATATTTTGGTGTATTCATGATCCAAGGAAGAACATGCTAAGCATTTAAGAATTGTGCTATAAACACTAAGGGATAAACAATTGTATGTTAAGTTTAGCAAGTTTGAATTTTTGCTAGAGAAAGTAGTATTTATGGGGCATGTTATCTCAGTAAAGGGAGTGTATATTGATCCAAAGAAGATTAAAGCAATTCTCAATTGGAAACCACCTACCAATGTACATGAGGTGCGTAATTTTCTGGGGTTAGCAGGCTATTATAGGAGATTTATGAAAAACTTCTCTATTATTGCTTCACCTTTAACAAAACTGTTAAGGAAGAATGTGAAGTTTGTCTGGAATGAAGAATGCTAAAACAATTTTGATGAATTAAAGGCATGTTTAACTTCAGCACCGGTGTTGACAGTTCCAGTGACGGGGATAGAATATATTGTGTACAGTGATGCATCTAGAAATGGCTTGGGTTGTGTACTAATGCAACAGGGTAAAGTGGTAGGATATGCTTCTCGACAATTGAGGCCAAATAAGTTGAATTATCCTACATATGACCTAGAGTTAGTAGCGGTTATTTTTGCTTTAAAGATTTGGAGGCATTACTTGTAGATGAAAAGTGTCAAATTTTCACATATCACAAGAGTGTGAATTACATACTAATTTAGAAAAAGTTGAACTTGAGGTAAAGAAGATGGGTTAAACTACTAAAAGATTATGATTTAACTATTGAATATCCTTCAGGAAAGGCTAATGTTGTAGTAGATGTACTCAGTAGGAAGTCTTCAAGTAGCTCATCTCATATTCACACTGTGAGAATTCCATTGTTACTTGAGTTGAGGGCATTAAATGTTGAGTTAGCTCAGGGTGAGAAAGGGGTATTGCTTACTACTTTGATGACCCGACCAATGTTGACTGAAAGAGTTAAGGAGGCATAGGGTCAAAATGAACAAATGGTGAAGATCAAGCAACAAGTCCAGCAAGGTAATACGACAGACTTTGTAATCTTAGAGGATGATACTTTGTTATATGCGGGTAGATTATATGTACCTAATGTTGAAGTTTTAAAAAGGGAGATAATGGAGGAAGCACACAATTCAACATATGTTATGCATCCAGGAAGTACCAAAATGTATCATACTTTGAAGGAAAACTATTGGTGGTCTGGGATGAAGAAAGACATTGCAGATTTTGTTGCTAAATGTTTAGTTTGCCAACAAGTTAAAGCAGAACACCAGCATCTAGTAGGAACATTGCAACCTCTTCTTATTCCTGAATGGAAGTGGGAGCATATTACGATGGATTTTGTGGTTGGGTTGCCTAGGAATCAGTAGGGACATGATGCAGTTTGGGTGATTGTTGATCGATTCACTAAATCAACTCACTTTTTTTCTATGAAAGTGAATTACTCATTAGATAAACTCACTGAAATCTACATCAAAGAAGTAGTCAGATTGAATGGGATTCCATTTTCTATTGTATAATATAGGGATCCAAGATTTACATCTAGATTTTAGCCAATTTTAAAGCATGATTTGGGTACTAAGTTGAGGTTTAGTATAACTTTTTATCCCCAAACAGATGGTCAGTCAGAGAGGAAAATCCAGACATTAGAAGATATGCTTTGAACTTGGGGTAGCTGGGATAAACATCTACCTTTGATGGAATTTGCCTACAACAACACTTTTTATTCTAGCTTGGGGATGGCACTTTATGAAGCCCTGTATGGTAGGAAGTGTAGAACTCCAATTTGTTGGGATGAAGTTGGGGAAAGGCAGTTAATTGGTCTAAAAATTGTACATATGATAATAGAATAGATTCAGTTAATTCGGGATCGACTAAAGGAAGCTCAAAAAAGACACAAGAGTTATACAGACCTGAAGAGGGAACCGATTGAGTATAATGTGGGTGACAAGGTCTTCCTAAAGATTTCATCTTGGAAAGGAGTTTTACAATTTGGTAAAAAGGGGAAATAGAGCCCTAGATATATCGGTCCATATGAGGTGATTGAGAGGGTTGGTCCAGTAGCCTATAGGTTGTCTTTACCTCTAAAATTGTCTTAGATTCATAATGTTTTCCATGTGTCCATGTTGAGGAGGTATAGGAGTGATCCTAGTCACATTTTGCAAGCCCAACCTATAGAATTAAAAGAGAATTTATCTTATGAAGAAGAACCAGTTGAAATTATTGCTAGGGAAACCAAGGTGTTAAGAAATAAAACCATACATTCGGTAAAAGTGTTATGGAAATACCACGAGAGTGAGGAAGCTACTTGGGAACGAGAGGAAGACATGAGAAACCAATATGCTCATTTGTTCTAGTATAACTTCGAGGACAAAATTTCCTAAGGTGGGGAGAATTGTCATACTTGTACCCTTACTCTAAGTACATTTGCATTCATTATGCATTGCATTTACATATATATATATATATATATATATATATATTGATTTAATTTAAGTATAAGTTAGTATATATAGATATGGTTATAGAGAAAAGGACTCAATTGTAGCAAATGATTGTCCTTGATTGAACAATTGAAAGCTTGAGGATTTATAGGTATATTAAGTAATTCATTAAGGACCAAAAGGAGTATTTTACATAATTTTTTAATTATTATTTTTGGGTATATCTCCTTCCATTGGGAGGAGCAGCCATAGAAGGCAAAGAAAGAAAGAAAGAAAGAAAGAAAACTTAGGAAAAAAAAAGAGGGTTGCATGATTCTCCAAGTTTAGGCTTGATTTTCAAGAGGAATTTGAATATCAAAATCAATTTTTAGGCTGTAATCATTATCCCTAATTTGGTTAGTATTTTAAGTATTTTGGTTGATTTAATTTAGGGTTCTTAAGTTGCAGATTTCGGGTCTATAAAGTTTGGTTTATTAGTCTCTGTAATTTGATCATATCTTTAGCTAGAGAGCACTAAATTAAGTGTTATTTAATGATCAGGAAACTCTAAAGAGTTATCTAAAAATTTTTATCTTAATATTGATATGTTTCAGTGATATGATCCTCATGTGATCCTAGATTTAATTTTTAATTCGTTTTTGGTAGCCTATTTTAGTATTTTTGTTATAAATTTTTCTACAGAAATCAGACTGAGTTGATTCAAGATGGACTGGGAAGATAAAAGAAAGATCTATACTTTTGATGAAGACGGTTGGGTCTGATTCGATCTTATTCATGGGCTAAAATTATGAAATATTATCAGGTCACGTACAGAACTAGGCAGACTGCACATACGACGGTAAATGGGACATATATCTCTCAATATAGATTCAAATGGAGTGTTTCAAAATTCATCTGAAAGCTTACGCCATGGGCTATAACTTTTATATTTTGGGCTTGCATCAATTCGGCCTTCATCATGGTGAAAAGGGTGCTACAATGTGCTGCATCTGTCAATCCGAATGTAATTAGGATTATATTTTCTTATTTAGGTAGAATTATATTTTCTTATTTAAGAAGGATTTTGTTTTCTTGTTTAGTTAGGATTTTAATTAGGTTTTATTTAGGGTTTCTTTAAGTCTTTATATATACGGACCCCCAACACATTAACTTGAAAACCCCAATACTCAATTTAGCAACAACCCCTAAGAAAAGGCTAGAAATCAGATTACTTAGATGATCAAAGAATTAGAATAAAGAAAACTTGTTTCTGAATTCCAATTTCGAAACACTCCACA
>CATIWM010302584.1:0-29127 GCA_949671775.1 Mallotus repandus
TCACAATTTTAAAATAATATTTTAAGAAAATAATACATATATTTTAGAAATAAAATAAACATTAACTAATATTTTTAAACATGATTAAATTTTGAATTAGATGAAGGAAAAATTGTGAAATTTAACATTTAGCGACGGATATAAAATTCGTTGCTAATTTAGCGACGGATACAAAATCTATCGCTATATTAGCGACGGAAATGGATTCTGTCGCAATTTTAGCTATGGAAATAAAATCCGTCACTAAAATTGCGACGGATTCAAATATCTGTCACTAAATTAAATCAATTTACTTTTTTAAAAATATTCCGTCGCTAAGATGACCAATCCGTCACTATTCCATCGCTATTTTGCGACTGATTTTTCCATCGCTAAATCGCCAGATTCTTGTAGTGCATGAACCAAAGGCTCCCTTAATAATATATGACAATACTTAATGTTTGACCAATTTATAAATAGTTTTACTTAATTCCTATGGGAATGAGAATCCATTCGTTAATCGTATAAGGGGAATTAGTGATTTTGATTGATGGGAGAATCCATTCATATTCTCATGCAAAAATTTTAATCATCCAAACACAGAAAATTAGAACCACTAATTCCAATTCTAATTTCTAACCTTATTTTTCATGAAACAAATGCCCTTACAATAAATTACAACTTTACTCTCTAACCAACCCATGATTAACTATATATAGAATAAAATTTATAAATTTAACATTTATTTTTAAACATCAGAATATTAAATTCTTTTTTTTTTGTACTAAAATATTTTAAACATTTACATATAGTATATGTATAAAATTTAAGGTATATGTTTTTATAGTTTATCGTATTGTACGTTTGACTAAGGAATCGTATTTAGATGTATAACTTTGTTATATATAATCAACTTATATTTTTTTTTAATTGTACAAAACACACATTACTTGAGTGACATGACACACTCTTTTGTAAAATCATGGTACTTGTATTATCATATTAAATAAAATAATAATAATAATAATAAATGAATTTATAATACATATTACATCTAACGGGAGTATTATGTTCAATGGTTGAAATTGATATGTATTTCAAGTAATTTACATTTGACCAATAAAAATAATATATATGCCTTTATAATATAAATTTCAAATGTTTTATACTTAATTAGTAAAAGTAAAACATGCGTCTTTATATTAACTACTGAGTGTAACACACTTGAAATAGATAAGAATATGACGCGGGGTGTTTTGAGCAAGAGTTGAGGTCTGTGCATGGTTGTGTCTAGTTGCATGGCTTAAGGCACATCCATAGCATAGCTGTGTTGGGATCTGCCATATAGTCCAGTAAGAAGCACGACTTGAGCACGGGAATGACACGGCTTGAGCATGGGAATGACACAGTTGTGTGATGAGCAGTGTTTTTTGAAATATTCATAATTCCTTATTTTAGTTGTTTTGGGATATAAATTTGTTTACTATTATACCCATATTATACCTAGGGTATAAATATCTCTTTTAGGAATAATTTTATATTTATCTAGGATTTTTATTTTGTTCTTATTTTAGTTAAAATTCTATTTTAATTTTATTTCCTACTTTGTCAGGGTTGGTGGATTGTACCTCTCTATCTAGGGTTTTGTAGTGTTAACTTTTATTCATAATTAAACTTAAGTTTTGTGTTTGTTTATCTTTTGGTCTCTAGATTGATTCTTGTTTCTTTGAATCTCTGGATTGAATTTGTTTTCTTTAATAATCAATCGTGTGTTGGTTGTTTCACGCTACCTGCTGAGTCAGGTGGTATCAAAGCGGGTTTCTCCCAATCGATGGCTTACACTAGTAGTAGTGGTGGCAACCAATCCCAAGAAGGTGATCGGGGATTGCTGGCTATTTGGAGAGCAATTAAAAAGCAGCGACAATCGTTGGAACATTCAACCAAAAATATGACACGACAAATAGAATCAATCCAAATTCTAATGCAAGAGTTATTAAGGGTTAATAGATTAGGGTATAGGAATGATGATGTTGAACAAAGCTGAGGAGCTAGCCCCGTTGTTTCCATCGTTAATCCCATTCCCAACAACCAAAGGAGACCAGCAGTGAAAGATGATGAAGATACTTTAGAGGAGGAATCTAACCAATGGTTATTTACAATTCAACTTGGGGAAGAAGAGGAAGAAG
The DNA here is from genome assembly GCA_949671775.1 of Mallotus repandus. Classification (NCBI taxonomy): domain Eukaryota; kingdom Viridiplantae; phylum Streptophyta; class Magnoliopsida; order Malpighiales; family Euphorbiaceae; genus Mallotus; species Mallotus repandus. Next base: position 2,166 of record CATIWM010302584.1, read on the forward strand.
AGAAAGACGTAATTTTAGTGTTTCAAGAAAATAAAGATGAAATTAATATTGAGATTGAGGGGGAGATTGTTATTGAAATTGAAGAGAAGATTGATAGTGAGGTTGAGAATCTTGAGATTGATTTAGAAAATCAAGAAATTTATGGTGAATTAAAGATCCCAAAATCTCAGAATTTCTTTGACGAATTTGAATATGTTGATTTCTTGGAGTCACAAAATTTGATTATATTGGTATTAATCCTCTTTACAAATCATTAGTGCATCAAAGTTTCAATTTGAAGGATGTATCTCAAGTTATTTCTCAAAGATGTTAAAGTATTCAAAGTATCTATTTCTTTGGCATGGACGACTTCAATTCTCAAGTATAAACTCGAGGGCGAGTTTTTTACAAGTGGAGGCGACTAACACGAGGTGTTTTGAGCAAGGGTTGAAGTCTGTGCATGGTTGTGTCTGGTAGCACGGCTTAAAGCACGACCATGTCATGGCTATGTCGGGATCTGCCGTATAGTCCAGTAAGGAGCACGACTTGAGCACGGGAATGACACGGCTTGAGCATGGGAATGACACGGCTTGAGCATGGGAATGACACGGTCATGTGATGAGTGTGACGAGTAGTGTTTTTTGAAATCTTCAAAATTCCTTATTTTAGTTGTTTTGGGATATTAATTTATTTCCTATTATACCCAGAGTATAAATATCTCTTTTAGTAATAATTTTATATTTATCTAGTATTTTATTTTGTTCTTATTTTAGTTAGAATTTTATTTTAATTTTATTTCCTATTTTATTAGGTTGGTGGATTGTAACTCCCTATAAATAGATAGTTTATTCTAGAGTTTTGTAGTGTAACTTTTATTCATAATTAAACTTAAGCTTTGTGCTTGTTTATCTTTGGATTTCTGGATTGAGGCTTGTTTCTTTGAATTTCTGGATTGAAATTTATTTTCTTTAATAATTAATCGTGTGTTAGTTATTTCGCGCTACACGCTGCGTCAGAATATCCTCAAATTAGTATTAATGATAATTAAAATTATTGAACTAGAATTAATTGTTATTTTTAGAGACAAATTTACAATTGTAGAGAACACAAGTTACAAATGGTAGATTATATATACTATACATACACAATTACCCAAAATTCCTGTTCACTGAACTTGTGAAAATCTGGCCTCAAGCAACAATTGACATACTGGACTTCTTGTCTGAAAAGATCTTGGCATAGACTTTTTTCGTTCTAATAGCCAACAGCACATCAAGTCCGAAACCAAGAACACATGCAAGTGCCATGATGAGAAAGATGAGGAAATAGCATTGAGGACCAACACAAACATTGCCACCTTCACTTGTACTAATTGCTTGAGCATCATAAAGATAACCAGCAAGCAGGCCAGAGAAAAGGAATGAGCCCAATGGAAGGTTGAGGATGAGAATGTTGTATAGTAGACCATAGTATTTGAGACCAAACAGTTCTGATGCCACTGCAACAGTTATTGTTAAACGAACTCCATAGCATATTCCAACCAAAATTGAACCAATGTAAAGTGATCCAGGCAATGCCAGTGCCATTACCACAAATCCAATAGCCATTACAATTTCAGAAGCTGCATTCCATAGAGCCCTTGGTGTCCCAAATTTCCTGTAAATAACATAATGGATACGTAAGATGTTAAAATATATTACTATAATATTGTATCACAACTAATTTTAAAAACGATGTTATAGTGAAATTTAAGTCTTAAAAAAAATGCCGATGAAGCTAGACCATTCGTTCTAGGTTGTCCCAAGTTCAAACAGTGGTGCTTCTGGGGGTGGAACCCATGTCTGTGATGTCCCACACCTATAGTTACGATTACATATCCTCTTCCTTACTAACAGTCATAATATTACGGGGACTAACAAGCGACAGTGTTCAAAAGCAAAAGTATCAAAACAGGGGAAAGATCTACCTACCAAAGGTAATATTCGGATACCAGACCGGAAATGATGCGTCCAAAAAATCCCCAAATGCTGGTTAATGACACAAAAATGGATACATCAACATATCCAAGGGCTAGCCCCATTTGCCCCATGTTGTTCATCACACACATTCCTGTGCCCACACCACAAAGAAATGATAAAAACAGAACCCAGAACTCAAATGTTTGTACCATTTCAAGAATTGTGTGATCCTCCCCAATAGATACCCGTTGCTTTATTCCACTATTTCCATCTTCAATGCTGGTTGATGATGACTTATCTGGTGAATCCTTTTGAACAAGTAATGGTTCCTTAATTTGTTGCTCGATATCTGAATAGGGTTTCATCTTGAACATAATACAGTACAATGGGACAGCTAATGGGGAAGCTAGAAGCAACACGAGTCCTACTGCAAACACCAGAGAGAGAATATGGCCATGACTTCCAGTGATGTCAAACGCCAAGAGATAGACAGCTACTACGATGGCTATGACATTAAAGACATTGAAAAATTGAGTCTCTTGCTTTTCTTCTTCTGAACTGGCAGCGGGTGGGGTTTCATGGAGGAATACAGTAGCAGTGAGGCAAATGATGGCAGGAGCAACGGCAAGAATAAGCAAAAATGTCGATGGGTCAGAGGAAAAAAGAGCTGTGCAGATATCAGTGAAGATAGCTGTGCTGAGTCCTACATAACCCTTGAGAATTCCAGAGACCGGACCTCGATTTTTTGGGAAGTTCCGCATACAAGTCACTAGAACTGCTGTATTCATCCATGTTGTGCTGTTGCCTCCCATGCACAGAAATATACACATCTGTAGCAAAAAAGAATAATGCACTTTGAAGATAAAACAAGTGGAAAGGTTTCGCCTAACATGAAAAAGCAAGACATAATTTGCATATATTGATTACCAGCCAGTAAGGAAGAGGACGGATTCGCTGGCTAACAACAAGCCATTGAACTCCATATCCTACTAGTCCTTCAAGTGAACCAATCAATAGTATCACTGAAGTTGAGCACCTATCTGAAGCAAGCCCAGAGAGGAGACCAAAGGCCTTGCCAACATCTTTAGCTACAGACAGATTATTGAGCTGCAGCTGCGTAAGAGCCATGAGAGATTTTAGAGCATCAGAATAGTTGGAAAATGTGTAATTGTTACCGCAGATTGCTTGCACCCATATTGCAGTAACAAATCCTAGCCATTTTCCTGCAGAAGAAGTGGGAGATAACCATGGATACATAATGGTAAGAATCGTAAGATTAAGATTGAAACTAAGAAGAACAGAAGAGAATTTGAAGTTGTATTTGCTTTGAGTTTTAGGTCCATCAAGAGAGCTATTTATGGTCTTTGTTTTGCCTTCATTAATGTTACATGTACAGTCTTGAATCTAACAATTAATCAGGGGAAGAGCTTGTTCGGAGTCTTTAGACCATGGTTTACAAATTCAGGAAGTGGGTTTTAAGAAAAATACCGGCTCTGGTGGTGGCGCATGAATAAAACAGACTTGAAAGAGACATTCTGGGCTGAGGTGGGAGTGGGACATAGCGTTATGAAGCTAACAAGAAGCTAGTTTATACATTTGTTTTTTTTTTTTGATCCCATGGTTTATACATTTGTTAACTTGTAGAGTCGTAGCATGATAAAGTAAAGTGGTGGGACCAAACACGCTGTGATTTAGATTAACATAAAGAAGAAAAGCATTATAAAATGGGTAGTGTCTTCAGACACGTCGGATAGCAAACAATTATATCTTTGCTTTTATTTTTTTTGAATTTTATTTTTATTAAAAATTTAATTTTTTTAATCTAAAATTTATATTATATACGGATGAATCTGTTGTAAACTTTTTTTAAACACTCATAATTTATAATTTTTTTTCATAATTTAATAAAAAATTAACTTAAAAAATAATATAGTAGTTTTATCGCATTAAGAGATGATGCATCGTGAGATGCGACATAAATTATTTTTCTTTTAAAACAAGCTGGATTTTTTTTTTGGTTGAAACAGCGGCAGGGCAACGCCCAGAAGAAACTACATAACTGTCTGGGAATGAACATCAAGACCCTCAAGGTCTACTCATGAGACCAACTAGGCCAGGATCAGGATCTGCCCTTCTGTAGGCTGATTAGCTATTCAATCCGCTTGGCCTCCCTAAAAGTATGCTGGCGATTTATTATCTTCCATCTTTTATTCAAAATCTCTTATTCAAGCAATTTACAAGCTGACTTTTCAAAGTGCATACTATTAGCAGAAGGAAAATAATTTGCGTTGGGACTCGCTAAAACAACAGTGCTATCGCAAATTTCAAAATTACCAAAAATTCCTTCTCATTGGTAAATGGCCCTCTGTATCAGTGAAAAAAATGGAATAAATTTTTTTTCATATCAGTGAAAAAAATGGAATAAATTTTTTTTCATCTTGTAGCGAGACTCGCTACACACTAGAATATGTCATCAACAAAACTTCCTAAAATTAGAGAAGCCCCCGGCATCAAAACGGCCTATAGTTTTCCATTTAGGCGCCGACCACTTTTCGAACCGCAAATTAAACAACAAAAAAGCAATAAAACAGGTAGATAGCATTGCCAAATATGGTAGTGGTGTTGATATTTTTTTCCAAAATAAATGAATGTTTCTAAATCTGGATGATCAGTTATAAATAATTCAGTAAAATTTTATATTGTATGGCTGGCGAGTCACATTAAGGTGTGAAGTATAACTTTTTTTTTTAATGCATCGGTGCCATTTAGAGCTAGAGTTAATTGAATTTTGACTATATCATTTCGATTTAAATATCGTAATAATTAATTTAATACAATTATATATATCACAACTCAAATTTAAAATGTTATTTAAGCGAAAACAACTCTTTATTAACAAGAAGTGTAATCGAGCCAAATCGATTCACAAGCTACTCAGGATCGACTTGAAATAAATTTGAAGTTAACTCAATTTTTATCAAGTCGAGCTCAAATTGTCGAGTCTCTTTAATATTTGAGTTGATAAGCTCACGATTTTTATTGAGTTTATACATATTTACTATTTTACCTTTTTATTTTAAAATAATTATAGAAATATTTTATTAAATCGAATTGAGTTCGAATTTAAATCCATCTTAAATATTTAAAAATATATGTTTGTAAATTTTAAATAATGAATCAAGTCGAGTTCAAGTTTAAGAATCACTTAATCGAGTTGAAATCGAGTTGAACTCGAGTTTTAGAAATGAAACTCGATCAAGTTTGAGTTGAGTTTTGAATTTTTAATTTCAAGATTGAGTCAAATTCGAGTGTAGCACTGTATCGACTTGATTTAACTCGACCATACTCATATTAGCGGTTGATTACAATAGTTTGTCGGTAAAGTATATAGCTTTAAATACATTTGGAAAACAATAACATGAAAATATACACATTGTTCTTTTTGAGGATCAAAGAATGTGAAACTCTTTGTGATCCTTGATTACAAATTTTGACAGGATGGAAGTATGCATACAGAAGAATACCACTGAAAATAAACAGCTCAGTACAAACACTTACTTCTTTTGACCTCTTTCTTCTTTGGACAATATACGATGTTTTTGTTGTTGATAAGAATAATCGATGCTTTAAACTCAGATTACTGGTGGGCAACCTTTTGCAACAACCCCACGTGCGGTTGGGCAAGATGCTAATGGGCATCCGTCCGAATCATTTCCCCACCAGTCAAGGCTAATGTGTTGCATCCCCAAGCACAGATACAATAACACTGCCATGAAGGCAAGCCCGGCATCGAGTGCCCCAGACATTACGTAATTGTGCCGGCTCCACCAGTCGCGATAGTATCTATATGCAATAAAGCCTGAAGCAAATCCAATAAGAATCCAGGTAAAAAAGTTGACAGAAGTAGCGGGAGGCATGTTGTGCACACCAGCTAACAGTACAGGCATTGATATTAATCTAATCCAATGTTTGTCGGGGAATGCCTTATGTGCAACCCAAACTAGCAGAGGAGCCACGGCTCCAGCCAGGAAGAACCAATTGATGGCAGAATAATGACCAAGATCTCCAAAAATTCTACGAGGACCAATGAGACCCCATATGACAGATGCATCATAGAAGACATGGTCACTTGGGCATGTCCAGGGGCTACCTGTTGGAAGCAATTCACGGTCACATATATCAGGGATGGTCTCCATAAGCCACCATGCTGTTGCTAAATGCACCATTGTTGCTATTATAGTTCCAACCACCTGATGAACAACAATCATCTCATGAAATAGTTGAAGGGAACCGATGTAAATGCTTATACTTATTTCTCTATACAGAAATGTAATGCCAAAACCAGAGCTATTTTTTTATCATTTGTTATTGCAGAAGATTGTGAGAAGAATATCAAGGGAATTAATTAGTTTACCTGTGCCATGAACATGTCTCTAGGAGGAATCTTCATGTAATGACCTAGCTTAAAATCTTGGAGAAAGGCGATCGCTTGTTTCATGCTGATGTATCCATACACTTTAAAGCATATGTTGGCAACAGGGAATCCGGGGTACAGATATCCAATGATATACTCTGTTACCACGTTTAATCCTGGTGTCTATTTGCAATAAAATATAGTGTTAGAATGCTAAAATCCTTATGATGGAACATGCAAACGACATTCAAATCTATTGTTCTAATGATAGTTATTATTTACTTATCAAAACTTTTAACATGATCTTTTTTATCATGGGAATTCAAGGAACATAGAGGAAAGTCCACGCCAAAATCTGTGAAGTTCATGTAACAAGTGCACAAGAAATGCTCAATCTCTACAGTGGCATGCAAGTTTTGTACCTGATTTGTTGTGGCAGTGATGACTCCATTGGGAAGGGTGAAAAAGAGGGCAAGACCACATGCTAACAAGACACCCCACCATGGTAATTGAAGTTGATCATTGTGGTATTCACATGTAAATATAGTTGCGGCTATGTTTAAGAGTAGGATGCACAAGAACCACCATTGAGGGACTGACTTGTATTTTCTCATGAGTTTTGTGTGCACATCCAGTTTCTTCTTCTCTTGAAAAGCAGACTTGCTGAGCTGCCATATATCTCTGCACCATTGAAGAATTGGTCTTAAAGAACGTATATGAAGTAGTGGAGTATGCAGATGAAGTTTGTTATTATTATTATTACCTTCCATGAAAGAGGAAAACATGAACCACAGTAGCAGCCAAGCAGGCAAAACTGAAGCCATAAACCATTGCAAAATTGGTGCTGATGTACAGAGGGCCCTGACGCTCATATGCATCCATGTCAACATGAAATTTCGAGTCTACAATAGCTGAGATGTTATATCTTCGGCCAGAATATGTGAAAAGGTCATCTGAGAAAATGGGAAAGTACTTGGCCTTGTAAATGTTGAACCAGTACATAGTTGGGGTGATAACATACATAATAAGGCCAAAACCAGCAGCTACATTTGCAGTTGCAAACCATGGGCTAGCCATTGGACTACCAAGGTAAGAGCAAACAGTAGCCCAATCAAATCCCAAAGCGCCAATTCCTAGACCATAGAGGCCTGAACCAAGCTGATGGGCGATGATGGAAGCAGGAAATATCCAACAGATCCAAGATATAGATGTCAACTTTGGAAGGATGTAGCCTGGAAACACATAGTAAGCAAAACTGCAAATGAAGGCAACAACGAAGAACTGATTCCTTGTTAATCTTCCCTTATGTCTCTCCTCCTTCTCATGTAATGCCCTGTAGTTTTCATGAACTGTATCACACAATATTCCATATATCTAAAAGGGTATAATATGTTTTAATTATATTCCTACATAAAAATGTGTGAACTTGATTACAGTTCCCTACTCTGGAAGCTAAGTTATGCAATCAACAAAATCAATTTGTGTTGTTTTAAATTGATCATCAGTTTTTTTTTTTTTTTTTTGAACTGTAAATTCTTCATCAGTTACTTAATTCTAATCAAAGATTTTAGATTTACCTATTCAAGTAAACTGGTGCAATTTTCAGGCAATCACATGAGGCCTATTTATTTATTTTTCGGATTACTTTTTCTACAAGGTATTGGCAAAAGAAAATAAAAAATTGGAGTTTAGAAATTTTTGTCGGCCATGAAACTTTTTGATTATTGCTTCATTTCAAAATAACTGCAAAGACAAGACAATATTATTCTTTTATAAGCTTTTGCTATGGTGCAAATGTTTGTATCTATACAAATGAAATTATAGTCATTTGATTCATTTTTATTTAATTATAACTATTAATTATTTTTTATACCAATATCTATAAAATATATCAATGGTTGTAATTAAATTAGTAGTAATCTAATGGTTCTAATTGCATTTATATAGATACAAATATTTGTATCTTAAAATGACTCTCTTTTATAATAGTATTTAAAAGGAAAAACCTATTATTTAGTCCCCAAACTTTTCAAGTTTTTTACACTTCGTCTCTAATTATTTATTTTGATGAATTGAGTCCCTCAACTTTTATTTTTTCATCTATTACATCCTTTTTTTATGGTGAATTTCAAATTGAAGATGTTGTTGTCTTCTATTAAGTTATAAAAGCACATCTCAACAAAAAATATGTCTCAACCAACTGTCAAGAACAAACAATTTGCATCAATATTTAGGAGCAGTTCACTACTAACAATTGGTTGAGATGTGCTTTTATAATTCAATAGAAGACAACAACATCTTCAATTTGAAATTCATCATGAAAAAAGGATGTAATGGATGAAAAAATAAAAGTTGAGGGACTTAATTCATCAAAATAAATGATTGGGGATGAAGTGTGGAAAACTCAAAAAATCTGGAGACTAAATAATGGTTTTTGCCCCATTTAAAATATTTAACAATTCTATCTATGCCAATTAGCTGGAGAGAATGATGCGGACCAGACAGCCTTGGACTATTTGGAGCGTTTGGATTTTGGAAAAGATGTCAAAATGCGCACTGCGGCTTCTAAAGATTCTAACTTTCAAGCCAGATTGAACTATAGGACCCATAATATATCAAAACGAAGCTGACTCAGAGATCTAAGACATGCATTATAGGGTTTACTTGTAACACGACAGCTTCAGGCCCAAAATCCATCGTTTAGGGCCTCAAAATTCAATATGAAGTTTTGTGTTTATTTTTAGTGCGTTTTGTTGGGTTTTTCCCTTTTCTTTTAGGGTTTTTTTCCCAAACAGTATTTAAATGTTGTTTTGAGTTGTTTTAGACAGTTTTTGGCTAAAATTGAAATTGAATTTCTCCTTTCTCCCAATTTTCGATATTCAATTGTGAATCAACGAACCTTGAATGCCTATTTTCTGGTATTCGTTTTGAATCAACAGGTTATAGAAGGTTACTTGATGGCCATTCGTGTGGGAATCAACGGCTTGTGAAATTTATCCCTTTTAATTTAGGCTTCTGCTATGTTAGACCCCCTTAAGATTCTTTAAATGGCACTTTACGAAAACAAGAATGTATCATGTTAAGACAGCATACCACCTTGCATGTGACATGAATCAAGCTTGAACTGATGGATAATCCTTAAGCTCGTCTTTACCAAATTGGAAGTGGCTATGGAAAATGAGCATTCCACCAAAGGTCAAGATCATCGTTTGAAGAGTTTTTCATAAGTCGCTACCAATGGGCTATGAATTACTAAAATGCAGATTGAACATAGATGTTGTAGGAAGTACAGGGAATGTATGGAGACTTTAAAACACATATTATGGGACTGTGAATAAAGTATAAGGGGTATACAAAATCAAAATGGTTCGATAATGGATTGGATAACATTGCAAAAATCTCATCTTGCAAAAGAAGCCTTTGCTATTTTGCTAATGCTACTCTGGTTCATGTGGTATGCGCAAAATGTGCTTGTGCATGATCATAAATAGTTTGGTGTTCTGGAATGCCACTGAAAGGCTGTTCAAATTTTTAATGAGTATCAATAAGCAAATCCCAAAGAACAAAATCAGGACAACAATAGAGTTACAACTAGATGGCATAAACCAACATAAACATTCTTCTAGATCAACTCAGATGCAGCCATTGAAGAAGGGAAAGGTTCGGGTTTTGGGGTGGTGATACGGGATGAAACTGGTCAGATTATAGCAGCAAACATTTTAAGGGAGGAGACAATTCTAACACCGGAAATAGTTGAAGCTTTAGCCTGCCGAATGGGAATTCAACTAGCAATTGATTTGCAGCTTATGAAGGTCCAAGTCAAGTCTAACTGCCTATCACTTATTCAATAACTCTCAATTTCGTTACCGATTTTTTCAGAGCTTGGTTTGATTGTCTCCTATGATACACAAAAACTTCTTCGAATATGCGTTTCCGCATTTCAGAAACTTTTTGAAAACGTTTCGGGGCCGTTTTGGCAAATATGAAAAATTAGGAAACATGTTTCCTACTAGAAAACATGTTTCCTACTTGGAAATGTATTTCCAACTTAAAAAATATATTTCTTTGGTATTTTTCTAAATAAGTAAGGACACAAATTAAAAAATAATTTTTATATTTTTTTGAACTAAACAAAATAATTTTTATAATTATACTATTACTTGGTAGAATAGATAAAAATTTTCAAGATTTATATATAAAATTTATATTTATATATATTCGTATATTTTTAATATTTATTTATAAGCCCCTATTTTTTTAAATATTTACACGTTTCCATTTCCTATATTTTAAAAAATGAAGTTTCGCCGTATCTGTTTTTACGTTTATCTGTTTCCCCATTTCTATTTCCGTGCTACATAGATTATCTCCGACATTAAACTCTGAAGTAGCAGTTTTCAGTCTTTGATTTTTTTCCTATTCTCCTAGAACGACCAATCAAGTAGCTCACACCTTAGCTCAATTACCTCTTAGTCATAATACTATTGATGTCTTATGGCTGGATTCATTTCCTTTAGAAGTGATGGAGGTTGCATTTGTAGACATCTCCTTTGTGTGAATGAAAGTTTTTTCCCTCAGCAAATATAGTATTTAAAATACCATTTTGTTAGTGAAGTACCTACTCAATAAAAAAAAAAAGACACCGATAGTCGCAACGTCAGAGGTCCACTAGAGGACCAACATGTTTGGATGCAATTTTAATATTGTCCCAATGATAATTAATATTTATTATTTTTTATTATTTTTGAAAATTCAATTCTGTTTAAATAATTTATTTGGAGTGTAAAATCTAAAGGCATTAGAGTGATCTATTGTGTAAGGATTTAAACAACTAAAATTTGTAAATTTTTTTTTTTTTGAAAATTTCGTTATAATATAAATATACAAAAAAGGAAAGCTAAAAAAGTAAATATCGCTACTTGCAACATCTATTTTTTTCTATAAAAAAATAAGGATAAAATTGGTAAAAAGATTGATAAACCTCCCATGCAAAAGAAATACCCATACTATCATCATGCAGAAGAGATCCCACATCCTTTGGAGGAGAAACCAGCTCATGGTATCCCAGGTCACAGTCCAAAGCCGGGCTTTTTTGCCAATTTGTGGCAAAAATTAAAAACTTTTACAATTTGCGGCACTTTTAAAGAAATTTCATTTTTGCGTGAAAAAAATATCAAATATGAATCTGTGGTGGGGGGAGGGGGTTTGGTTGATGGGGCAAATGAGTGTCAATTCTGTCATTTTTATTGACCGGCGAATAAAAAAATTATTTTTTTTATGAACTCCACCACTTAAAGTAGTGGAGTGAATTTGATAAATGTTTTTGGCATTTCACCTCTTATGCCTAAGTTTTTTTTTACTTATTTTTTAATATTAAATAATTAAATATTGAAAATATTTATTTTTATATTTTAATATTATTATGAGTAAAATTATATTATATTTATTTTAATTAGTATTAATAATAATAATTATTATTATTATTATTATTTTTAATTAAAATATTTTTTAAATATTATTTAATATTTTTAAATATATGCATTAATCTTTTTAATCTAAAATCACAATCATCTAGTTTTTCCAACAATTTACAGCTAAAATCATAATGCCAGTTTAAAATAGTTAGATTTTTAATGATTATTGCATGGAATATATTTTTGCATGTAGTTTATTATGTGTACATGTGGACTTATATTTCATTAAATTTATGTATAATATAAATAATTTTAATGATGTAATAATAATAATAATTTATGTGTACATATATATGTTTGGTATTATGATTATGATTAGTAGTATTAGTATTATTACTAATTACAAAAAGAAGAAAGTAAAATATTTTGAAATAGTTTAACATTATTAGTAATAACTCTAAAATGACACCATATTATTTCAATAAGAGGTTAACATATTTGCAAGAAAATGAGTTAAAATATTTGTAAGAAAATGAGAGTGATATTTAATGATGTAATGCCTGTCCTTTATACATATGCCTTAAACTCAATTTTTTTTTATGCACACTCCACTTAGAGTGGTGGAGTGGGCATTATTCTTATGCAGTCTGTCTATTTGACTAGTGAACTGCTGCAGGAAACAATCTCGCAGTTTCATCAGTCAAACTACCGAATTGACCTTGTACAAATTTTTTTACCATAAATTAGGAATTTCTCTAAAAATGCCGCAAATTAGTAAAAGCTTTTAGTTTTTGCCACAAATTGGCAATTCCTCCAAAGCCCGACTAACAAGAGCATCTACAGCTCTATTTCCTTCCTTGAAAATATGTTGAACTTGCACGAACCATTGTTTTCCAAGTGGAGGGTGTGATGGCTTCAAAATTTTAAAAGTTTAGGTTCGGTTTGTTTAATTTTTCAAAACTTTGGCTTGAACTCAGCTCAAACTTGTATTTGCGGAGTTTGAGCTGAGCTTGCAAGCTAGGTAAACTCAACGCACTAAATAGTTAAATGGCTTGGCCCATCACAATTACTTGGCTCATCACAACTATTTGGCTCTACTTGCCCTTCAACTACATGGTTTGCACATGCATTAAATAATGACATTTTATAAATTATTCGTTTACTTTTCATTTGTTTCATTTTCAATATGGGATTTTGAACTCTCAAACTATACACCATAATACTTTATATTTTCCTTGCAACTTTTCTTTTATTTTCTATTCAATGTAAGATTCTAAATTTGAGCATTATACACTATAGCCACATATTTTTCATACATTTTCTCTTCAACATATTTATTCTCTCAAACTAAAAATTAAATAACTAATTATGATTGAGTTTTAGTTTCTACTATTTATAATAATTTTTATTTTTTTTAACTAGTTCTTTCACAACTGCATCTCAACAATTTTTGTAAAATTTTAGTTTTTACAATATTTTACTTAGAGAAAAATATATAAATCAATGGTGTTTCACCTTTTTTATTTTTACTATTTTCATGTTTAAATTAATTTTTAAATTTTTTTACTTCTAAATATGTTGTATTTACTTAATTTTGTTATTGATACTAATATTAAATTAAATTACAAATATATAATTTTTATTATATCTAATAATGTTTATTTACTCAATACTGCATTACTATTTCATTATATTTATTTGAAATTATAATTACTTAATAAAATTACCAATTTACTTCAAAACTACAAAATTTATTATGAAATTAAAATTATATTTAATAATGTTTATTTAATTAATATTGATGCTTAATAATTTAAAATTATATTTATTTAATACAAATTTTAATATTAACATTACTTTATATCAAAATTGTATAATTTCATCATTAATATGTAATTTTTATTATAAAATATAGTAATTTTTTTACAAATATAAAATATTTTTACCAGAATTTCATATGTAATGCGTATCTAAATTGAATTACATAATAAATAATGAATTTTTTTATTTTTTAATTAACAAATTATCATATTGTTCTATTTTATTACTTTTATTTTAATAAAATTATACATGGAATAATTAATTATTTAAGAATTAAATTTCATTTTTCTTTATTAAAATTTAATTTCCTCTTAAACAATAATTTTTTTGTTCTTATTTTAAGTAATAATAAATAAATAAATAATAAAATTACAGTAAGGAATGTTTTATAAATTTCTAAATTCTTTTTATATGTTTAAATTCTATATCAATAGAGTAATATATTTTTGGGAAAAAAAATGATGGCCGAATTGATCTTTATTCTTAATAATTTATTATTATTATTAGTTGATTACCCATTTTTGCAAGTTAAATTATAAATATATTTAAGCATAAAAATGTGGATAAAGAAACTGAAATTAATCCATTAGCTTTTCAAATGGAATAAAATAAAATATTTGTAAAGTGAAGAAGATGATTTACTTGGTATGCATTGACTGTATACATTGACACATTCAGTAGAGAGAGAGAGAGAGAGAGAGAGAGAGAGAGACAGAGGGGTCAAACTTAAAGTTGTGATGTTTTATGCTTTGTTGCAACTGCAAGAAGAGATTTTCAATATTTCAATGAAACCGTTCGTAACAAAAAAAACAAAATCTCTATAATATTTTAGTTACTCAATAAATTAGTCACTATAATTATTTATTAAGAAATATTTCATTATTATGATTTTAGTTTTATTTTAAGTTTTATTATATTTTTTGTTATTTTTAAATTAGAAATTTTTAAAAATAAAAATATATTATATTTCTTCCAATACAATTCAATAAATTTCACGAATGTCCATAAGGAAAATAAAATGCAAAAGTTTCCAGACTTACTTGTATATACTTTTTTTTTTATTAAAATACATATTAAATTATATATTTATAATTAAAATTATAGCTAAATTTGACTATCAAGTATAATATTAAGAAATAAAATTAATATATAAATTATTAACAATTATTGGTGAATAATTAAATTTATATATTAATGCAATATATTATTAAATTTTCAAATTTTATAAGATATAAAAATATTTAGACATTAAATTTATTTTAAAATAAAATTTAATTTGTTGATTAAAAGTATTTTTATTAAAAAAAAAGGGAATAATTTATTAATTACCTGGGCGGTTTTTGTAAATTGCTAAAAATAAAAAATAAATATAATTTTAATACTAATTTTATCTTTCCTTTATAATTTGGTAGTTAAATTAATCAACTAAAATTAAAAAGTCAATTTAGGAGTAGTTAAATGGTTACTCCTCTTCAACGGTATTCTGAGGTGTAGAGTTCGATTACTACCGCTATCAATTTAGAAGGGGGGAACTGTCTCCTATTATATAGTCCATTAATACTTAGGGTGTGTTTGGATCGGGATTAAAAAAAATTATTATTAACTTTATTTGGTAAATAAAGGATAACGTATAAACTATGCAATTGATTTTAAAAAAATTGTTAATATATATGAAATAATTAAAATAACGTAAATAAATAAATTATTAATTTTTTCATCAACAATAAAATTAATTTTTAAAATATCAAATAATTAAAAAATTATTAGAAAAATAAAGTTACATAATATATTTTGTACATTTTTACACTTAAAAAATAGTACAAAATGTATAGAATATAATTAATAAAGAATAAAATTAAAAATTAAAACAATTACATGTAACAATTCGTTCATGCTTTATAGCTAGTTATCAAAATACATATAGTAGCTAGTTATTTGACAAAATTGCTCATGTAATCAATTCAAAATGATGTAAATAATATTTAATCAGTATTAATATGATTAATTCATTAACATTCTTATAAGAATTGAAATAAAAAAATTGAAAATATAAAATATAAACCAGTGACAATAATAGAATTAAACTAGAAATAATAAACTACCATAAAGAAATAAATTGATGTATATATTTTTTAAAAATTTGATTTATGTTTTATTAATGTAAAAAATTGAGAAGGTGAATAATTTATAAATAAACATAAAATGATGAAAAATAAAAATATGTATTTTTTAATAATTTTTTTTTATAAATATTTATTCTACTTCCAACTAAATTAATAAAAATATACAAAAATAAGTTAAGTGTTAAGGGGATTAACAATTTAAAATTTATCAGACAATGTTATAGGAGTTAATGCAATGTATGAATAATATTTATTCTCCTTTAACTTCGCTTCAATGTACCTTTAGTCATATAACATTCTTATTAATAAAAACAATTAAAAAGCCAATTTAACCTTAGAGAAAGCCAAATCGGCCCTTATGCGAAAATATTATATTATTTCTATAGAAGATTAGTTAATTAGTAGTGGGCACAACGATTAATTTGAATAATTTTAGGCATTATTTTTTCTTAATATAATATAACCTAACTGATAAAATATTGAATCATTTTTTTTTGAAGAAAAATATTGAATCATTTTTAAAAGTATAAATTAAAATATTATTTACCTGAAAAATAAGTAGTAGTAGAATTTTGAGCAAATTACTTTTTGCCCCATAAAATTTTATCTAATTTATGCGTTTCCATCTTATTTGAAAATTAAACACTTACACCTTTCAATTTTTATTCTGTTAATACTTTAATTCTTCCCATAATTTTTTCGGTGAGTTTCTTATATTAGAAACCTTTAACTTCGTCTATCTATAAAGATAAAATAATTTTATCTTTTTATTTGAATACTATAAAATAATTTAGTGCCTCAAATTTTTAATTATTTTAGATTTATAAACTCAACACTGAATAAATTTTAAACACATATGTACCTCTATTAATATATTAAATGAAAAATAAAACTATAAATTTTTATCCATTTTATTTTGTATTCACTTTTTTGCAGTTAATTTAAATAAAATCTATTTTGCATAACTTTGAAAAATTTATAATTGCTAAAATCAAATACTGAAAAAAAAAATTAATGACTTGATTTTTAAAATGAAATAAATGAAATAAAATTAAAATTATAGATTACTTTTTAATTATAAAGTGTTGATAAAAATAAGTACAAATATTTAAAAAATTAAAGTAAAAATAATTTTAAAAATTAAAATATATAATTTTATGAAAATAGAGAAATTAAATTATTTATTTTAATAAAATAAAAAAAAATAAATATTTTTTAATATAAGAGATTTATCCAAAATTTGATCAAAAGAACCAAAATACTTATAGAATGAAAATTGGGGATGAAAAGATTTGACTTTCAAACAAAAAGGACAACGTGGATAGTAATAAGGGGGCAAAAGTAATTTGCTCAAAGAATCTTGGACAAAACTCAAAGAATCTTAAATTATGGGCAGAGGAGGAAAGCAATGTCCTTTTCATACCTAATTTAGTCATCAGCAATTATTCAAGCAAATATCTTTGGTTGAGCATTGAAAAAAAAAATGTTATGGCCCGCAACAGTTAACGAAATCAACGGCTCATATTCATTGAAAAAGAGATACAAAATTAATAATATAAGGGTTACCTGAAAAGAGAAACCTGAACCAGATTTTGCGGCCACCACATAGCAGCAGGTTCCACCAAATACCGACGGAAAACACCAGCCCAGCCGAAACCTAAAACCTGCGTCGTTAAAACGACGAGCAAAGCCACAAAAAACGTCAGCTCCTTTTTGTAGAAAATCTTGACAGCGCTAACGATGTGAATGGCGTAGACGTTAGCAGCTCCAGAATTAGCAAAAATGGTTGTCAAAACGTGCTCCTTAACATTAAACGGTCCAGGATTGAGCGTAAACTCGAACTTTGATCCTTTGAAGAAAACCTTAGTTGTGATCACGGAGGCCATGAAATGGCCGAGCGGAACCACCGCAATTTGGGCTGAGATGGAAGTGATGGTGAGAGGCTCTTTACGGTACCAGAAGAATTGGTTGAGGAACGAGAGAAGGATGCAAGCGAGAGCTCCCAAAGTCCATGTGCGGAAGGTGAATGTTGGGAGGGTAGGATCGTCGGTGGTTGCGACTGTGAGAGCCACTTGTTCGATCGGAGAATTGGTATTGTCGTTTGTTTTGTCATCGTTATGGAGTGAGGACGTTGTGGAGGCATAGGTACTGGTAGAAATGGAGGTTTGGCTGCTCTTGTTGTTAACTGTTTAGCGTTTGGATGCGAGGAAAGTGAGGGAAAATTTATATTAAAGGAGGAAAGAAAAGGAGAGAAAGTGAACGAAAGTTTTAATACTTACCGAGAGGAGTGGTGATCTCGGAATTATCAGCAGTCATCCTCTCCTCTTTCTTGCAGTTCTCTTCTGCTGCTTAGACTTTCCTACAAAGAATGCGTTAGTAATTAATTATTTTGACATGAAAAATTTTATTTTTTATTTTTTATTTTATCACAAAATCATAATGAAAATGCAATAGTTTGTTGAGGGGTAATCTAAATTAACATCCACATAAAGTGACTATTGATATCCTTATAAGTTAACGCGAAATAAAAAAGATATATTTTTTTTTATTTTTGATTGTATGTTTAATTTACAAATTATGAAAATATTATAAATTAGATTATATTAAAAATGAAATATTTATATAATCTTAACACTTGTTTGTTAATGTTACTAAAAATGATGTAATTTAAATTTTAGTTTTAGTTTAGGGTTAATTCAAATAATATTAATAATATAAATTATATTAAATAAAAAATGATATATTGGTATATTATTATTGTTTGCTAGTGTTAATATTATCTTTTAAGGAAATAATTTGACAAAAAAAAAAAAAAAGAATTAGAATAGATTAAAGATGAAATATTTATATAAAGATAACTTATTAGTGTAATAAAATAGATTCTATTTTTAGCTTAGAGTGTAATTAAAGAAATATAAAATGGATTAAATGAATGATCAACTATTTATATAATTATAGGTTTTTAGTATGAAATAAAAAAAATAGATTTTATTTTTATAATCAACATAATTTGATTAAAAAATTTAAATTAAATTACATAAAAATGAAAAATAAATGAATTTAAGTATACATATAAATTTATAATAATTTAAAAAATATTGTAAAATTGTAGAATAAATAAATTATATAATTAATTTTATGTAATATTAACAGTTTAAATATGTAACACTTTTGAGTCTCTATTGGGAAAATATCAAAAGCATACTTATACAAGTCTTCAAACTTGTCAACATACCTGCACACTCATAGTCCCTTGCTTCAAGGAAGTAAGCTTATCCGGTCTCTCTACTTTGAATGCATCCATTAAATACTCTTTGTATAACTCTGCCTTAAACACTTTTCATGTCAACTGATCCCATGTAACCTCCTAACTCAAGCAAACCATGCATTCGAGGTATTATGAAGTAAATCATACGCATTATTAATCTTTTGAGCTTTTGTCAATTCAGGTGTGTTAAATGCCTTCTCTCTTGCCTTTAACCATTTGTCGACTTCTCTCAAGTCAATGGAACCATGAAAATCAAATGCTACACTTCTTCGTATGCTTAATAATATTATCAGGTCTTCTTTGTTCTTAAGTTGTCAAGGTAGTAAGAATAGTCTTGACAAACACCTTGGGATCAAGCTGCAGAATAGGAACTACAGGAGGTGAGGGAGGTGGTGGTTCCTCAACAATTGGGGTTCTAGCCTCTGACACTAGCTCAAGATTAGTGCTACCCCTAAACTTAGCATGATCACTACCATATTGGCTAATGACCCGCTCTCATTGAGGAGGTCTGCCTCGTCCTCTCTTCGGTGGCATTTGTTAAAAATAATAATACAAATATAAATAAAAGCATTTAAGAATTATTTTTGAACCCCGTCTCACATTACCCGAGGTGGGTGGTTAGTGTCTTATCTGTTTCACACAGCCCGAGATGGACACTAAAACTATTCAACACTATTTATCTTGACTAAAATTTAAATAATATTTTCACTTAGCATTGTGAATATATATTCCCCCAACCTTGGTGCCTTCCTTCCTTGCTGGAGGGGGAACGCAAGCGAGGGCAACCTCTCCTCTACTTCACCTCCCTTCAATATTTATTAGATGCTTAACACTTATGGCATACACCCATACATGCATGCACAAGCACACATGTGTATATATGCGTATACACGCACGCATGTGCGCATGCGTGCACAACTGAATATATATTCACAATGCTAAGTAAAAAGATTATTAAAATTTTATTAAAAATAAATAGTGTTGAGTAGTTTTAGTGTCCATCTCGGGCTATGTGAAACGGATGAGATACTAACCACTCAACTCAGGTTACGTGAGATGGGGTTTGAAAATAATATTTTAATATATATAGCCAAATTTACTTTTGAAATATTAGTAAAGATAATGTTAACAACAATATAGTATGTAGTTTGCATAACACATTTGTAAGAGTTATACATTTTAAATATACAAAATTATGGCCACCAAAATGAAAGCATCACCAAAGAGAGATCATTGGGTTAACTTTAAACAATATGTCTACTGAACTCGCTAGAGTCTACTATCAAGCCCTACTATCTGAAAAGATTTTGAAAAATAAAGTAAAATTAGTACATAAATACTTAATGACTAAAGGTTACAAGTATAAACTAATTTAGTTAAATCAAACACAATAAATTTTTAAATTAGAAAATTAAAACATTTAAAATCAAATTACAAATCACATGAAATATCAAGTCAATTCTTGCTTTCAAATTTATTTAAAACTTAATCCCGTGATACACATTCTTTTTAAAACATCAACATAACTCACATTTTGTATTAGCTAACCTGCAATGAGCATCACAAACCAACCATCACAAACTTACTCTCTATGCACTTTTGACGGCTAAACCTTTAACCACATTAGCATGGTATGACCCTTCTTTCTTCACCATCTTGCAATCAATTGTCATGTTATTTATTGTGCAATAACAATCACAATCTCAAATTTACATAAAACACCTCAGCATATCCCATTACAATCTCATACGTGCATATAACACCTCAGCACATCCACACATTTTACATAAGGTTGTAATACACAAAATTAAAATACCATTTTAATTAAATAATCTATCAAAACATGGCTAGCGCATTTGTAGTTCAATAAATTATTCATAATCAAACTATCTTTTATCATAGTTCGTGAAATGAAACCAACAATGATTAATGTTCAATTAATTCATCAAATAACAAAAATAATTTCAAATCACATTGCAAAATAAAAGAGTAATATATGTCACATTAAATGAATCAACTTGCAAACCATTTCTCGTATTGTAATTCCAATCTTAAAGTAATTTGGGCAATGATAAAAAAATTGAGCTGAATCAAATAAAATATATAAAATCAAGTTCATAAAGCAACATTCAAAGCTATATTTAGGGGTTTATTGTATCATTGGTACCATAATTTTACCACATGTTTCAAAATGGTACCAGATTTTCAATTTTTTTCTTTTCAGTTACTAAAGTTCTATTTTTTTCTTTTCAGTACAATAATTTCTATTTTTTCTTTAAATTAAAGTATCTCTAATATATCCGATCAAATTTAGCATATGTGGCAGCCGGAATAAACATATTTTTAGTATATTCGCCATGTAAACATCCCATTAAATAGTCTAATCATCGTGTTGGCCCCATAGAAAAATTTTTTTTTAGACACCATAAAATAAAATTTTAGCAAATTTAATTTTATAGAGTCCACAAAATGATTAGTCTGCTTAATTGGATGCTTACATGGCGAATATACAAAAAATATACTTATTCAGGCTGTCACATATACTAAATTTGATCGGAAATCATTAAAGGACTATGATCTGAAAAAAATAGAAACTAAGGGACCGAAAGAAAAAAATTAAAAATTAAAAATCTTGTACCATTTTGAAACACGAGTCAAAATTATGGTACCGTTTGTATAATAAACCCCTATATTTAGTTTTGTTATAAGTAGAGTTCGAAAGGCTTGAACATCTATTCACTAAAACAACCTATACACCCACACAATCAGCTTCACAAGCTGTCTAGTATGCACCTATACATTCCTTGCCTTTTTAGTACCTAATACATACCATCCCATTTATAATTCATCAATATAATGAGCCTATATGTTGCCCTAACTATGCAACCCCCAAAATAATAAGCAAAAATATGCAATTTCAACTCAGTCATACAAGCCTATTTATATTTCAGGGTTTACTTAGAAAAATTACTAAAACTTATAGAAAAGGACTTTAGCTCAAATTTTATAAAGTTTCATATTTATGTGTCTAGTATATGCTGTTAAAATTTCACTTTGATTGAGTAACTACAAAGAGAGAGTTATAGATGACTAAATACAACCAGTTTAAATAGTCATGACAAACTTAGCAATAAAAAGTGCAACCTTATTTGACATGCTACATGCATAATCAACTTTGACTCAAAACTATAAAGTTATAGAAGACTTTTCAAATTTTCTAAGGAATTAAATTTGGAGTTTTTATAGCTCAAGATATGATGAAAATATAGAGACTAAAAATTCTAGAAATTAAAACCTTACAACTTATGATCCCTAACTTAAATCAACTAAAACACTTAAATTACTTACCAAATGGATCTCTAGAACCTTTAAAATGAAGATTATGGCCTAAAAATTGTTTTAAATCTTCAAATTCCACTTGCAAAATTGGCCTAAGCTTAAAGAATTTAGCAATTCTCATTATTCACCCTTTCTCCTTTTTAAGCAAGAGTATTTGTTTTGTTTGCTTGTTTTTTTTTTCTTAGACATATGTCTTAAAGAAACAGCTTGGAGAAAATTCTAGACTTATTTAGGGGATGCTAAAGTGTAAAATATTCCTTTTAGTCCTTAATGAAATGATTGTATTACCTATTAATCCTTAAGCTTTTATTTATAGTATTCTAAACCAAATATTCATTTCAATTGACCCCCTATTAACTATTCCTAGATATACTTAATAATGTTTTAGTTCATCCAAGATATTATATGCAAATGAAATACATAATGAGTGAATGAGTACTTAGGGTAAGAGCTTGACACAGTTGGAAATTTGTTAAAATTTTAGTAGATTTAATGGTTAATTTCATCATACATGTTATAGTCATAGTACACATTTCATTGCATCCCACTAGATTGATGGATGCAACAAGATCATCTGAGTAGACAATATAGTTACACAAATATTTAAGTTACTTGTGATATTACATTGTAAATATTACTTCACGTGTTTCCTGAATTATTCCTAGATAAGCACTCTATGAGTGCATATATCATGGGTAAGATACATGAGTGACCGTATGAGCATGAGGATGGGTACAATTGGATTGGCATGCCTATCATGTTCTAAAACTTCTATTGAAAGGAGTTCAATGTAATTATAAAAAATGTTGGAATTTTTTATTTGATTTTTAAGTTATTGTATACTAACAAAAATTTTATTGGTCTAATTACTGAAGGATTTTATTGGTTTAAATCTAAAAAGGGCCAGATATACTGCATGTGGTGGACGATTAGGACTCAATACAATAAAACCTTGTATAATTGGAGAAAGAAGAGACAAAGTACGAGAAAATATATGGGAGAAGTAGTAGGCCTATTAAAGGGCGCCCAAGTGGTAAAAGAAGTCTACAAAGGCTAAAGCTAACTGTTTGAGGAAGACTAGAGGTTTACGAACTGGTGTGATGAAGTACACCAGTGATTTTTGTAGCATAGTCAACCATGTCAGAGTGTCGATAAGGAATTTATTAATTTTTTCTTTCATTTTATTAAAATCTTTTCACTTTATATTTTGTAATTAACAAGATACTTTTATTTTCTACAGACTCAGGAGCTTCAATGAGAGTCCGCTCCCTAGGAGATGTTTAAGCGGACCAATATAATAAATGATGGGTCCTTTATAGATAACCGATCACAAAAGTTGAATATGAGTTATAAAAAACTGTAAATATAATGTAATTTTTCTAATAAAATGTTTAATAGTTTATTTATTTTTTATATTTGTTGCAGGATAAGATTGAGGCAATGGTGGTTACTGCTTCACATCCAATTAAGGATGGATCGCAACAACATATAGTCACCATAATTGGTCTTTATCTAGAGACTATAGGTGTGAGAAGAAGCAATCAGTGTATGACCTTGGATTGTAGGCTTCTTCTTTGTATCCCACCTTTATTGGTATTAAAAATATCCAAATTAGGCTTAAAAATAGTATCATATGAAGAAGCAAAACCAAAAAAGATTTAAAAATAGTATTATAAGTATCCAAAATAGGCTTAACATTATAAGTAATAGAAAGTTCAAGAAAAACCATTTTCACTTTTTCATGATCCTTAGCTAAAAAACAAGCAAAAAAGCAAAGCATTCAAAACCTTAACAGACTTATCATTATCAAAACCAATAACTATAAGAGTTTGAACACATCGATCAACCATATTAGCCTGGCCGAATAAAATGATGATGTGAGCAGTAAAGCTTTTAAACATGTAAATATATAGGTCAAAAGTACATAGATCATCAAAGAATTATTGGATGTTAGAAAATTTATTGCATCTAGACAGCTTAGTAATGACTAACAAGAAGGAGATATGATCCAATTGAATTTTTGGAGTTAATGAGTTATAAATTTAACGATGTCTTTTGCTTGTGCTTGGTGGACTATATGTGTATTGGGAATTCTTGAAGGAAAAGAGCTTTAATTTTGTGGAAGAGATTTTTGATGCTATGGAATGGACAACACTTGCATCACTTGATGGTCCTCTATGCATAAATTTGGTAACAGAAATTTCTCAAAATATTGAATCCCTAAGCATGATCCTTATACTTAATATCTAATGTGAAAGGGGAAAAAATTATTATGACCTTACATTTATAATAAGACTTGTTAGACTTTGATGACGATGTGAATTATAATAACTTAAGTCTTATAGGAAGTGTTCCATGATATAGTAAACCTCAAGCATTGATGAATGTATTAATAGTTAAGTCTTTAACAACCTTGGCACTCCACATGCGAATGAAATTCCAAGGGATCGTTATATTTTGAACCACTTGATCATCCATATAATTATTTCAAGGAAAACTAACAATAATAATATTAATGATCATTATTTGAAGTTGTTATGGCATGCAATTAAAAGAGAACCAATTGATTTACTAGCATTAATTTTGTGAGAGATTGTTAAAGTAGTTGATAAGAAAAATAAGGCATTACCTTATGAGAGGCTAATAACATTGATTAATTCAAGAACTGATGTGCCATTGGAGGGTGAAGAAATGAAGGCTTGTAGCAAGTATGACAAATTTGGGTTAACAAATTTGACTCATATGAGAATAATTGAGAAGAATAATGCTGGTAGATTTAAAAATATTAAGGAGCAAATACAAAGAAAATTGAGCTACAATTGATGAAAATTGAAAAGAATGTGGATGTACTCTTGAAATGTGCAAATAAAAATAGGAAATTTTGGAAGAAATTAAAATTTACAATGTCTTTTTGTTTAGTGTTGTATTAAATTAGCTTATAATCATGAATTTATTGTAATGTTAAATATTATGAATGAATATTTAAATCATTTTGAATTTGTTTAAACAATGAATGAATGCCTACACTTATAGTATTTGAATTTTATAGGTTGTATATATATTAATATTGTATGAATTGTTGTAGAAATGCTAGATGACATTTGAAGTTATTATAATTAATAAAAAAAAATTAGGCAAGCATTATATATGCCAATCATATATGCATAATTAACATATTTTATTTGAATAAGTATTAGTAGTGCAATAGTTGCATAATATCTACTATGTATATTTGCATAAGTTGAATTTGTTATTTGAATGCACAATATATTACAAAGTATGTGAGGTTTGAATTGGAATAGGTTAAATTTTTTATTTGAATACACAAAAAGCTTTAAGTTAAGGGAAATCTACCTATTGTATCTAAATAAAGGAGATTTTCTATTGGCATAAATATTAATGGTTCAATATGTTGAGGATACCTGTCATTTATACGTATGATTTGTTTTATCTACCATTTATATTTGAATGGGTAAATTCCATAGATAGTTACTAAACTTTATACTTGATTACAATTTGGTTACAAAACTTTAATTTGTATCATTTTAGTTATCAAATTTCTATTTAGATTTATGAATTAGTCTTTATAATATCTTTTGCTTCATAAACAACCTAACATTATTGTTAACCTTAGCAATAATCAATCTTGATTTTGATCTTAACAAACTTAATTTTGAACATTTAATTTGTTTGTTTAAGTGTGTATAAGTTAGGATTCAATTGAAAGTAAAAAATAATGAAGAAATATCACTCCGGACATTGGTCCCAAGTATGGTCTCGACCGGGATTAATAAGTATGTTTTTGGGCTAATTCAACCTTTGAGATTCAAGGAGGCTTTTAACATCCTTAGAGATTTATAATGAGAAATTTATCTTCTTAATATTTGAAGTAGACATCTTAATATTTCTTAATTGAGCTTACTTGTCAAAATCCTAGCTCATTTGGGTATGCAAATCTTGAGTCGAATTCAGCATATGTAGCTTTCATTTTAGGTTGTGCAGCTCTTAGTATTTCTGCAATATCTTGAGTTACAAAGGCCTAATTGAGGTGATTCAAAGTGATATGGAAATATAAGACGAATATATACAACTTTTATGAAGAAAGTTTAGGCTGATTAGATCTTCTTTAGTCCTGCTCATGAGCGCCTCACAGGCCAGTCACGAGCTGTCCCCTTTGGATGGTCATTTTGAGCTATTTCAGCTCTTTTGGTTTGCGCCACTCACGGGCTACCCTCACGATTATGTGAATCTTATGAGGGTCAATTTTGATAGCATTCAATGGATATTTTTGAATGCAATGGTCCTTAAATTGACCCTCACAATCTAGGACACTACCCTCACGATCGTGAGCGTCGTTTCAGCTGCAAAAAGTCCAAAATGATTCAAAATTAAACAAGAGATGTTGGAGACATAATCAATGCCTCCAACAGCCATAATTTGAATTTTTTATCTATATAAACAATCCTTAGAGTTCAATTGAAGGTTAAGAAACTTGTTTATCATCCATTCTCTCTTAAGCATTCAATTAAGCTCTCAAATTCTCTCTTAAACAATTTTTGTGTTTGTATAACTCTTGTGAGAGTTGGTGAGTGTTAGAATTGATATTCTTGTTCTTCTATTTTTTGGGTTTAGAAAACAGGAAGTGA
>CATIWM010302589.1:0-10960 GCA_949671775.1 Mallotus repandus
TGGTGGCTAGGCTTTGTGTAAAGCATCTATGTATAAAAGTGATTTATATTGCTTAATAATGTTTACTCTACCATATCTTTGGTTTGCAAAGATTAATATCAATCTAGTTATATAAATGTGATTTTCCTATGTTACCTAATAATCCTATATTATAGTTATCAATCATAAATTCATCAAATTACATGAAGGTTTTCTTATTTTCAATTACATGATTATATCAGGCTTATTTTAATTCTTTTAACTAATATAATTATAATTAATATATAATTTGATTAAATTAAATCCTTTGTTGAATGGTTGGTTTTAAACGTCCATCTCGGGCTATGTAAGACGAGGTGTGGCAAGCATTTAATAATTATACTCTTGGTGGAATTAGATTTCATGGTATGCTAGAATCATTGCTCAAAGTATAAATCCAATTCCATTAATCTTAATTAATTGATTAAACTCTTTAATCAATAATTAAATTAATAAGGTGATACAGAAAAACTCTTTTAGGTGTGACTTACTAGGTTCATGTCTAATTGGTAATGAGAATATAATGTCAACTCTTGATATTATTTAAAACACTTTCAAGCCTAAATGTGAAAATCCCAATTATACATATTTTGTTCTCATAAGTTATGAGTGACCTCTAGCATCGATATCACAACTACCCAATTAGAAATAAATGCATATAATGATTCACACGAACCCTTATGGTCATAATTACCGTGCACTAGAATCCCTTCATTAGAAGATCCCGATATAGCCTATAGTCAAGTTAAAGTCAAACTCTAATAGCTTTTTCATATGTACTCATCTCAAGTTATTCTTGATAAATTATAACTAATACTAGAAATGCTTTCTAGCACTGAAACTCTTTCAGACTTTGTTATGTTTGTCCTGGCCAGGAACTCTATTCATCAAGCATAAACTTAGAGAGCATAGGATCTATCCCAATTCACTCTAGGCAATGAATCCCATCTTGGTTGAACACTCATCCTTACATTAAACTGACTAGAGCCACCACACGCCATATACATATGTATGAATAACACAAGTACGTAAGCGATAACAAACTCTAACCACTCAAATGTGGATGACCATGTCACCTCAAGTCAAAGGACTATATGCACCATTATGACCTAGACTGTGATCATTGACTATAAGTGAATATCCTTGCGATCACAAATCTAACATCACTATTCGATCCACCCATCACATAAGTATCCACATGTCTATTCTGATATCTCATATCAAGTAGCATGAGACTCACTACCTCCCACTATTAGTATCATATACTAATTAAAGAAAATAGACAGAGGTGATAGTCTATTAATATTATCCAAATATTAATTAATTGACTATGAACAATTTATAGCATATGTACTAAATAAATTTGTAGCTCATATTATCAACTCTTGATAATAAATTTATTTAACATAATACTAGAAGATAAATACTCAAATAAATAAACATTTTATTTAAATGAATACTTTATTGCCATTTGGGATAATTTACAATGTCATTATACATTACAAAATGGCACTAGGGCACACCTATACTAACAGATAATGTGTTGCTTCTTCGTATTCCTTCAGTGTCTGACATTAAAACTGTTGTTTTTTATATGGATCCTTATAGTGCACTGGGTCTAGATGGATGATTTTTGTGATTTGGTTGAGCATGATTTTTGGGATTTGGTTGTGCATGATTTTTGGTATTTGGTTGAGCATGATTTTTGTGCTACTGTTCGAAGCTTTTTTCTTTTGGGTACCATCATGAATGGATTGAATTTGAGTTTCATGATCTTACTTCCTAAAGTGCCTAGCGCAAATTCTATTGATAAATTTAGGCCAATCATTTTAAGAAATTTCCTTTTTAAGGTTATTACAAAAATAATTGCAAATTATCTCTCTTTGCTTGCTCCAAAGCTTATTTCTTCCAACCAATTCGGTTTTCTCAGAGGGAGACACATAGAGGGTTGCATTGTGGCAGCATCAGAAAGTTTTAATCTTCTTAACTATAGATGTTTTGGTAGTAACATGGCTCTTAAGGTGGACATTCGCAAAGCATTTGATTCTATAGAATAGGGCTTCATTCAAGCTGTGCTATTATCTTTTGGCTTTTCTAGTTAATTTTATGAGTGGATTTCTTCAATTCTTCAATCTGCCAGGCTTTCGGTCTTGTTGAATGGCTCTCCTAAAGGGTATTTTAGTTGCTCTAGAGGGGTCCATCAAGGGGACCTGCTCTCTCCCTTTCTTTTTTATTTGGTTAAGGAATACTTAAATAAAAGGTTGGCTTCTCTTTTTGCTTCTAATTCTATTGTTCCTATGTATGGAGGAAAACGGGTCTCATTTCCAACTCATCTTTTATACGCTGATGATAACCTTATTTTTTGCAGAGCAACTAAGTCTAATGTTACCATGCTTTCAAAGGTTTTTGCTCATTATGGTGATCTTTCTGGTTAGCGGGTGAATTAGGATAAGTCTCACTTGCTCTTGGGTAATTTTATTTCTCCCAAACGTGCTATGAACATTCGCTCTTGTATAGGTGTTCATAGTGGTATAGTGCCTTTTATCTACTTAGGAGTTCCTATTTTTTATGGAGCTCTAAAAGTTGTTGGCTCAAACCTGTTGCTGACAAGATCCTTTCAAAATTTAAGGCTTGGAAGGGTAGTACTCTTTCTATGGCTGGTAGGTTGGCCTTAATTAAGTCTATGGTTTATGGCTCATTCCTTCACTCTTTTATGATTTATAAATGGCCTGCTTCTCTTCTAAAATCTCTAGAGAAGTCAATTCGTAATTTCCTTTGGACCGGCTCCATTTTTCAAAAGAAATTGGTTACTATAAAATGGGATAAGTGTTGTAAGCCTTTCGATGAAGGTGGTGTTGGCTTAAAAAGGTTACTCTCCCTTAACAAGGCTCTCCTTAGCAAAATTGCTTGGCATTTGGGTGGTTGTGAAAATTTTGTTTATTCTTTTCTTCGTGCCCACTACTTGTCTTTCTCTAAGTTGGTAAGACCCTCTCATATATATTCATATATCTAGCCTTCAATTAAGTAAATTTATAGAGACTTTTGAACTCATTCTATTTTGTTCCCTTCTAGACAATCTCAGTTGAATTTTTGGAATGACAATTTTTTAGGATCTTCTATTGTTGATCTTATTGACATTTTTTCTACTACTAGGAATCATCTTAAGACTTCTATCTCAGATGTTTATTGGAATGGTAGATGGCATTTTCCTGATGCTTTCATTAAGGCTTACCCTGGGATTGTTTGGAGCTTAATAATGTGGTTTTCAATAAGATTGATAAGCTTTTTTGGACTGGTTCTCCTTCAGGAGAGTTTTCTTGTAGGTGTGCTTATGAGTTTTATCATGATAAAAGTCCCAAAGTAGCTTGGGGTAAGGAATTGCAGCGTCATTTTCTTCTACCTTCTCATTCCTTTATGGCTTGGCGTCTTTCGCTTGATTCTTTACCTACTGATGAAATATTGTGAAGGAAAGGTATGGTTCTGGTTTCACGCTGTAGGCTTTGTTTTCATGGCCTTGATTCTCTTAACCATGTATTCATTTTTTGTCCCTATGCTATTACGGTGTGGTCGATTGTCGTGGATTTATTTTCAACTCACTTCAACTTTGGGGATTGTCCTCTTAGTCTTTTTCCGGGAAGCAATGAAAGTTCCATTTTCTTCTCAGCTAAAAGCTTTGTGGACTGTTGGTATTATTTTTTGCTTCTAGCTGATTTGGTGGGTGCAAAATACAGCAACTTTTGATAATGTTTTTACTCCTATTAATGTTGTAATTCGCAAACTTTGTATTTGTATCAAAGAAACAGACGTGTTAAGGGTCCGCTTCATGGAGAATTCTCAGCAAGACTTGCTTACTTTAAGACGTCTTGGAATTTTTGGTATTCCAAAGCCTCTTTAGCGTGTTTTTCCAGTTATTTAGATTCTCCCACCTTTTGGATGGGTGAAAATCAATACTGGTGGTGCGGCTAAAGGCTCTCCTGGTCAGGCTAGTGCTGGTGGGATCTTTCGTCTTTCGGATGGTACAGCGATTTCTTCTTTTACGATTCCACTTGGTTCTCACTTTGTGCATGAGGCTGAGCTCTTTGCAGTCACCTTTACCATTGAGAAAGCCTGGTAAATGCGTTTGAGACCGGTTTGGTTTAAAAGTGACTCCTTATATGTTGTTCGCCTTCTTCATTCCCGAAGTTCTTTAGTTCCTTGGTGTGTTAGGAAACAATGGGAACGATGTCTTCATTATTTGGATGATATGCAGCTACATGTCTCTCATATTTTCCGGGAAGGAAATGATGTTGTTGATAAACTGTCTTCCATGGTCGTCTCTCTTAGCAATGCCTCTTGGTGGAATTCATATCCTCCAAGTTGTAACTCTTTTATAACTCATGATGTGATGGGTCTAAAAAATTTTAGGTTCTCTTGATCTGTATTTTGTTGGCCTATGTGGTCTGCAACGTACTCTTATTTTTATGATTAATAATAGTTATGGTCTAGGAGCATGATGTGGGTGTTAAGGGGGTGTCAGCCTAGCTGGGATGCCCGGGTGCACCTATGATTCCTAGCCATGATAATTTCAATAAAAAAATATTTTTAAAAAGTATATTTACTAGTCAAGTAAGTCTCACTCTCATTAACAATGAGTGACACTCCCAATTACAGAAATCTTTAATGTACTGAAAAATAAAAGTACAGGGACTAAATTCATATAAATAAAAGTGTAAGGATAAAAGTCAGAAAATAATAAAAGTTCAGAGAAAAAAATATGGGTCATTCAAAAAAAACAAGTTGTTGTCGGCAAAAAAAAGAGTGGTCTAGCATCCACAGGCAATTAATAAAAGACAAAAATTATTTTTAAGCCTTTGAACTATAGCAATTTTTTCTATTGAGCCTCTATTATTTTATTTTATTACATTGAGCTCTTATGCTATTATTTATTTACACATTGAGCCTCTATACTATTATTTATATATACATTGAGCTCTTATACTATTATTTATGTAATCCATTGACCCCCTAAAATTTTTTGCACATTTCTATGGAATTTGTCAAATTGGGGCTCAATAGCTACATAAATAATAGTATAGGAGCTCAATGCAATAAAATAAAACAATAGGACCTCAATAGAAAAAACTGCTATAGTTCAGGGCTTAAAAATGATTTTTGCCTTAATAAAAACAAAAAAAGAAAATACAATAATATATACATATATAGTTGACTTTGAAGACAGACTTCATATTTCCTTAAAATTATAAAATTAAATAAACGAATGAAAAATGCCAGTATCTGAAAAAGGCTGCAAAGTACCAACACGGCACCTTACCAAGCTTCTCCACCAAAACATAAAAAGATTTAAGCTGCCTTCTTATCTATTTCAATTTTGTGTTACTGGCCAAATTCAATTGTTGCCGCAGTTGGATTCTATTGAAGCCTAGCGTTTGTTAACCGGGTCTGATGGAAATTCCAAGAGGTACGGAGAATTATGTTTCAATTGATATACAAGATCCGCAAGCCAGTCTGTTGGTATCTTCCATGAGAAGAAGGTTGGAACACTTGTCTCCTGTATCCTCAGATCGCTGTATTTATAGAGTTCCCAAGCGAATCCGAGATGTCAGTGAGAGTGCCTACACGCCTCGACTGGTTTCCATTGGTCCTTTTCACTATGGCAAGCCCGGCTTGAAAGCCATGGAAGAGCACAAATGGAGGCACTTACAGAATTTTCTGCACCAGACTAAGGTAACGTTGGATGATCTAGTAAAATTCATAAAAGACCGTGAGGAAAGAGCGCGAAACTGTTATGCTGAGGCCATTGAGCTTACCAGTGATGAGTTTGTGCAAATGGTTGCTGTTGATGCCACCTTCATTATTGATATTTTGTTGGGAAGAGCTTTTCCTATGTTAACATGTGCCGTAGAAGGAATTTATGATAGATCAAGCCTTATGTTTGACATATACCGTGACATGTTGTTGATCGAGAATCAGCTTCCATACTTCATTCTTGGGGATGTCTTGGATTTTGCCAAGAGCAGAGAAG
This sequence comes from Mallotus repandus, assembly GCA_949671775.1. Lineage (NCBI taxonomy): Eukaryota > Viridiplantae > Streptophyta > Magnoliopsida > Malpighiales > Euphorbiaceae > Mallotus > Mallotus repandus. Next base: position 6,041 of record CATIWM010302589.1, read on the forward strand.
CTTTTTGCACAACTAAGTGGCCTTCTATTCTTGAGATAACACATGCTTTCTTCAACTGCTATGTGCAACTAGAACGCGCATCCCATTCCATGAAAAGTTCTGAAGCAAAGCATTTTGTTGATTTCCTCAGACTTTGTCTCCAACCAATCAAACCGAAGCAGCTATCAAAACAGAACCTGAAGTTCGAAGTGACAAGAAGCTTAACAGAGCTCCGTGAAGCTGGAGTCAAATTTAAGGTAGCATCGACAAAACACCTGCTGGACATACAATTCACTGACGGCATTCTGGAAATACCATATATAAGAGTAAGTGAGATAACAGAAGCATTTTTCCGGAATCTCATCGCATTTGAGCAGTGCCATTGTCAGCTTTCATACATAAGTGATTATATCGTCATAATGGACAGTCTTATAAATACTCCTCGTGATGTGGAATTACTAGTTAATTGTGGGATCATGAAAATCATGCTGGCTGACAATGTAGAAGCTTCAATGCTTTTCAATAACCTTGCTAAGGAGATACTATATGATTCTGATGTGTTCTATTATTCTCTTCTCTGCGAGGACCTTAATGCTTACTGCAAAGTGCGTTGGCATAAGTGGAAGGCAACATTGAAGCACAATTACTTCAACACTCCATGGGCAGCCATTTCCGCCATTGGAGCAGTTATTCTTCTTCTGCTCACTTTCATACAGGCTGTGTGTTCCATAATACAGGTCAAGTAGTATACCATTTCCATTGCTTTCATATTGAATTCATCCTTTTCCTTTATTTCAATGTTTGTCACCCATTCTAAAAACGATTGTTGCATTTGTTCTGTTGAAAGTTGAATCTTTTGAATGCTTGCTTATTATAATTTTCATACGATCGTTGCCATTTATAGAGATAATTTGCTGCGTCCAAGTGCTGTCCACATCTGAAACAGGGAAACAAAAGATTATAGTTAATACAATTTAAACTGCAAAGTGTAAACATACTTGAATCAGCTATCTTTTTGTTGTGGAAGCCAATATGATATGGCATGTTTGGCGTCCACCTTAATGAAGATAGGTAGGAGTATCCATGTCCGATGAGCAGGCCTTCTATATTAAGCAGTAAATAATTTATTAATTCTCTGGAAACTGCAAGTATCACTCAACAATAATGAATTTGATAAACCGAAGTAACAGATGGATGGAATAGCTAAAATATCTTGCACACCGTAATACGATCAATCTTCATTATAAAATATTATAATCTACAACCGAGTTGGTTCATCAATACCATTTTTTTTGTCATAGACTGACACCGTGTATAAAGAATTCGGTTCCTCTATACTTGAGGGTCCTCTCCTTGGCCCCAACACACCACAGATGGCCTTGCAATTCCAAAACTCCTTGCATCCCTGAAGTTTCCCATACAAACTTGAATAGCCCAAGAGCCCTGTCCAATTGCTTCACCCCACTCCTAACCATCTTCTCTTCATCTGAAATCAAAACCCTTCCCATACACAAGCAAAACTGACTCCCACCATCACCGCCATAAATTCCACCATGTAAATCAACTTCAATGTCCCTAATATATCCGTAGAGGTAATACAATAAAAGTGTGAACAAACAACGTGAAGAGTGACCCAGCGTCTTGGAGAGCTTCTTTTGCACCAGGCTCTCCTGATGCCGAACCTCCTTGTATCCAATACTCTTATCAATCAACACATCCTTGATCTGAGACAAACCTTCTTTCATTACCTCAAGCTTTGTTACATGATAGAGTGATCCCTTCTCACTTTCCAAGCACCGAATGAGATCAATGAACATCTCAAGAAGATCTTCCCATGTACCAGAGCCAAGAGATTCAACACCTTTAGGGGTTCCAATCTGCATCCATGAACTGCCTTCATGATCTGAATTATCAGCATCAGCTAAGAACTTTAAACAGCTAGAAATTATCTGCTGCGCCATGTTATTCCCTTTGCCAGAATATTCATAGCACGAATCCATTTCTGACTTTAGACCGTTCAGTACCTCCTCAAGAGCACATACCCATATCCGATGCTGAGTTACCTGCGGGCATATTGTATGGCGAACTACCTTCCTCTGCTGAGAAGATACATTAAGAAAATTGCTTACTTTAGTGAGTGAATCCACAATCATAGGCTCTCTTTCACTTTGTTTACTAAAAAAAGCAACTGAGCTGCATTTACCATTAGCTGACAAGTACTTCATACTTTCCCTTAAATTATGCTGAACCATTCGAGATCCAATAAAGACCCTTACAAGTGATTTCAAAGTATGCATCTTGTGTGCAATTCGACCGTCCATAATGATCGAACCATCGTCAATATTGACCAGTTTCCCATCAATCAAGTCCACATTTCGTAACTGTTGGGTCAATTTTGCCACAGTTGGGAACGCTTTCTCATACCATTCGAAAGGCAAAACATCTTCCTGTGATTCTCTTGAGTAATAACGACATAACATCATATGCAAGTGACCAGTTCCATTTCTTTCAGATATACAACAATTTGCGCCACGCAGAAGCTTTAGCACATTCCTGTACATCATTACTAACTAACCAAATCCTTCAGATTACAAGTTAATCACGCGACAACTTTCACTGGGACATTTTATCGAACAAATGGCTGACGTTAAGTTTAGCACGAGCAAAACAGTCATCTCGAGCGCAAGCGAGATGATGTATGACTGATAATGGAACGAAAAAGAATAGAATAAAGGCAGAAAACAATATTAAGCGCAAAAACATGCCACAGAACTGTGCGTAATTGATGTGCCAGATCAAAAACTCAGTACTGCTGGAATCTCTCTGTTGCGCTCGCTTTTGTTTTTTGTTCTATACAGAAATATGGGCCTTTGTTTGGGCTGAAAACACTGGTCTTTGGACAACCTTAATGGCCCACTTTTTTCAACGCCTGGAAGAGCATTCGAAGTGAAAATCAACGGCCTGGTCATTATGAACCAAAGCTGCTTGTCAAAATTTATGACATGTCACAAGCCACGTCATTCCTATATGGCATACACCTTCATGCTACATGCTGACTAGAAAGACACCTAATAAAATTGACTATACATCTAAAAATTTTATTTGAATGAGTTACACCTATTTGTTTAGTTAATGAGCAAAAGATAAATAAATTATATTTGAAATTTTTTAATTATTTCAAATATATTATATTTATTCATTAAATTTATAATACATACATATATATTTTATTTTATTAATTAAATATAAAACATTAAAAATTGGGTTCGAATTTCCTGTTTCGTTTTTGTAAAAATTAATTAAATAAAAATTTGCTATTTGTACATTTTATGTGGCATACGTCACATGAGACACTACATTTTTAATAAAAAGATTGATCTTAAGGCATCCCCAGTGGGTTAAGGGCATGTATCTTTTCGGCTTTTCCTCTTATTGTTTTAATTATTTTTATTTACTATAATATATATATAAATTAAGATCATCAATGCTATTCATATTTTCAGGGGTCCAAACAAGCTACAAATTGTTTTATGTATTCTTATTTTTAGTTTTTCAGAATAAATTATATCAATGGGTATTTATTTTTATTAAATAAAAATAAAACAGTATTTCTCAATTTATTTTCTCAAAATATAATATTTGAATTTAGGAAATGTAAAAAAACATATTTTTTACATTAAAAATAAAGGTCTATTCTGTGGTTACTTTGCTTTTTACAAAATAAATTTGACTTTATTTATAATCACCATTATATTATGGAAAATACATTCATCTTATGATAATAAATACAAAATAAAAATAAAGTATTTAAAAAATAAAATAACTATAGAACATCCAAAAATAAATTAGGCATATATTTAACTTTTCTAATATTCATTGAAAATAAATTCGTTTTTCTTAAGATTTGAACCATCAATTATTGTTAAATTGTATTGTATTTAATTATTAGTTAAATATATAAATTAGAATATATATAATTTAGTGACGGAATATAAATCCATCTCTAGAGTAGCAACAAAATTATAATTTATTTCGCCACAATTTTAGATTCATTAAATTTAATAAATAAATATATATATAAAATTTAGTGACGGAATATAAATTCATTGGTAAAATAGTGACAAAATTCTAATTCCATGACAAAAATTTTATGCGATCACAGTTTTAGATTCATTTACTTTTAAAAAATAAATATATTTATTTTAGCAACGAAATATAAATCTGTCACTACTTATCATATTTTGTCACAATTTTAGATTCATTTAATTTTTAAAAACAGATATATTAAATTTAGCGACGAACTATAAATCCGTCACTAAACTAAATATAAATCTGTCGTTAATTTAGTGTTGAAAATATTATTCTATCACAATTTTATTTAATTTAAAACATAGATATATTTAGTTTAGTGACAGATCATTTACAACTCTATCACTAACTTAGTTCCGTAGCAATTTTATTGAATTTAAAAAATAAATATATTTAGTTTAGCAAAAGAATGAAAATTCATTGTAAAAATAGCAACGAAATTAATTTCATTGCAAATATTGCGACATAATTCTTATTCAGTCACAATTTTAGATTCATTTAATTTTGAAAAAAGTAAATATATTTAATTTTAGCTCCATTTATTTGAGAAAAATATTTTTTCAGAAAATATTTTCTCTTATTTTTCAGTATTTTAATTACCAAAAAAAACATTAAGTCAAAAGAAAATAAATTATTAGTCAACGGAAAATAACTTAAAAATACGGGAAAATAACTTTTTATCTTTATAATGAAAAATTATTTTCCAACGCTTAAAAATAAAAAAAAATGACCTAAAATGCCCAATTTTTTATTTCTTACTTCAATTTTACCCTTCTTTTTTTCTTTTTTTATTTTATTCTTATCTTGTTTCCTTCTCTCTTCTTTTTTCTTTTTTCATTTTTTTATTTTTTT